>JACRUU010000020.1:13310263-13322763 GCA_030449085.1 Kryptopterus vitreolus
CCTGGCGGTGTGAGGCGAACGTGCAACTACTAAAGCCACCGTGCCCCCTACAGTATATCAATTATTATATTATATATATATATATATATATATATTATATATATATATATAAGGTTGTATCATTATCATTGCTCATTTACTCATATATTCACACACACCAAAGAATACCTCGGGTCTGTGTCTGTCTCAGGGGTCTTTGGGCATTAAGGCAGGAGGATACACCCTGGATGGAATGCCAAACACACATCGCAGGGCACACACACACATAAACAAACACACACACACACACACACACAAACACATTCATACACTAGGAACAATTTTCCAAGGTGCCAATCAAACCTACCGTGCATTGTTTTTTGGACCGGGGGAGGAAACCGGAGAACCCGGAGAAAAACCCCCTGAGGCACGGGGAGAACATGCAAACTCCCACACATACATGGCCGAGACGGGAATCAAACCCGGACCCTGAAGGTGTGAGGCGAACGTGCTAACCACTAAACCACTAAACCATATATATATATATATATATAGATATATATATATATATAGATATATAAGATATATAATATATAGATATTTAATATATGAAAGAACTGGTCTGCACCATCTTTTCTCCATTGAAAGGAGAGTGTTAATGGTTAAAGCAGGCAATAGGATATGAAGATCATCAACCAATCAGCTTCCTCCTTCAGCTTTAGGCTTCTTGTTTAACCGCAATATTTATATGATTTGCGTTATTTTTATGTACATCAGTACATTTGTGTGTGTGTGTGTGTGTGTCTGTGTGTGTGTGTGTCTGGTGTGTGATGGTGTGTGTGTTGTGTCGTGTGTGTGTCTGTGTGTGTGTGTGTGTGTCGTGTGTGTGTGTGTGTGTATGTGTGTGTGTGTGTCTGTGTGTGTGTGTTGTGTGTGTGTGTGTGTGTGTGTGTGTGTGTGTTGTTTTCTGTGTGTGTGTGTGTCTGTGATTTCCTGTACTGTGTTTGTGTGTGTTGTGTGTGTGTGTGTGGTGTGTGTGTGTGGGTGTGTGTGTGTGTGTGTGTGTGTCTGTGTGTGTGTGTGTGTGTGTGTAGGTGTGTATGTGTGTGTGTGTGGGTGTGTGTTGTGGTGTGTGTGTGTGTGTGTGTGTATGTGTCTGTGTTTTTTTGTTGTCTTTGGTGTGTGTGTGTCTGTGTGTGTATGTGTGTGTGTGTGTGTGTGTGTGTGTGTGTGTGTGTGGTGTGTGTGTGTGTGTCTGTGTGTGTGCTGTGTATGTGGGGTGGGTGGGTGTGTGTGTGTGTGTGTGTGTGTGTGTGTCTGTGTGTGTGTGTGTGTGCTGTGTGTGTGTGTGTGTGTGTGTGTGTGTGTGTGTGTGTGCTGTGTGTGTGGTGTGTGTGCGTTTTTTTTTTTGTTTGTTTTTGTTTTTGTGTGTCAGTGTGTGTCTGTGTGTGTGCGTGTGTGTGTGTGTGTGTGTGGTGTGTGTGTGGCTGGGTGTGTGTCCTGTGTGTGTGTGTATGTGTGTGGTTGTGTGTCTGTGTGTATGTACTGTGTGTGTGTGTGTGTGTCTGTGTGTGTGGTGTGTGTGTGTGTGTGTGTGTGTGTGCTGTGTGTGTGTGTGTGTGTGTCTGTGGGTGTGTGTGTGTGTGTGTGTGTGTGTGTGTGTGTCTGTGTGTGTGTGTGTCTGTGTGTGTGTGTGTGTGTGTGCGGGTGGTCTGTTGTCGTGTGTGTGTGTGTGTGTCTGTGTGTGTGTGCGTGTGTATGTGTGTATGTGTGTGTCTCTGTGTGTGTGTGTGTGTGTGTGTGTGTGTATGTGTGTGTATGTGTGTCTTCAGTGTACTTTGGAAACGTGTCAAACACCATCCTAATGGGCCGCCCATCCCTCCATCCCCTACAACTACACCATGTTCAATCTACCCTCAATCATTCCTCTGTTCTCCACCAACGCTCCACCCATCCCTCCATCTTCCACCACAATACTCAAAGACTGCATCACTCGTTCCTCTATTTTCTACCAAAGCTTCAGCAATCCCTCCATCCTCTTCAACTTTTCCATACTCCCTCCATCCTATGATGTCATCCTTACATCCTCTTTGCTTTGACTTCTCCATCCTCCCTATATCATGTAAGACAGTAAGACTCCATCCCTCCATCTAATTCAACTTCTCCATACTCCCTCCATCCTGTAAGACTTCATCCTTCCATCCTCTTTGACTTCTCCATCCTCCCTATATCCTGTAAGACAGTAAGACTCCATCCCTCCATCTAATTCAACTTCTCCATACTCCCTCCATCCTGTACTTCATCCCTCTGTCCTCTTCAACTTCATCCCTCTGATCACTTCAATCTCTTCAACTTCTCCATCCTCCCTCCATCCTACAAGACTTCATCCTTCCATCCTCTTTGACTTCTCCATCCTCCCTATATCCATGTAAGACAGTAAGACTCCATCCCTCCATCTAATTCAACTTCTCCATCCTCCCTCCATCCTATAAGACTGTAAGACTCCATCCCTCTGTCCTCTTCAACTTCTCCATCCTCCCTCCATCCTATAAGACTGTAAGACTCCATCCCTCTGTCCTCTTCAACTTCTCCATCCTCCCTCCATCCTATGACTTCATCCTTCCATCCTCTTTGACTTCTCCATCCTCCCTCCATCCTACAAGACTTCATCCGTCCTCCATCCTCTTTGACTTCTCCATCCTCCCTCCACCCTGTAGGACAGTAAGAGTCCTTCCCTCCATCCTCATCCTCGCTACAGCCTGTAAGACAATAAAACTTCATCCCTCCATCCTCTTCGACTTCTCCATCCTCTCTCCATCCTACAAGACTTCATCGTTCCATCCTCTTCGACTTCTCAATCCTCCCTCCATCCTACAAGACTTCATCGTTCCATGCTCTTTGACTTCTCCATCCTCCCTCCATCCTACAAGACTTCATCGTTCCATCCTCTTTGACTTCTCCATCCTCCCTCCATCCTACAAGACTTCATCGTTCCATCCTCTTTGACTTCTCCATCCTCCCTCCATCCTATGATGTCATCCTTACATCCTCTTTGCTTTGACTTCTCCATCCTCCCTATATCATGTAAGACAGTAAGACTCCATCCCTCCATCTAATTCAACTTCTCCATACTCCCTCCATCCTGTAAGACTTCATCCTTCCATCCTCTTTGACTTCTCCATCCTCCCTATATCCTGTAAGACAGTAAGACTCCATCCCTCCATCTAATTCAACTTCTCCATACTCCCTCCATCCTATAAGACTTCATCCCTCCAACTTCCTCTTCAACTTCTCCATCCTCCCTCCATCCTACAAGACTTCATCGTTCTTCATGCTTCTTTCAAACTTCTCCATCCTCCCTCCATCCTATAAGACTGTAAGACTCCATCCCTCTGTCCTCTTCAACTTCTCCATCCTCCCTCCATCCTATAAGACTGTAAGACTCCATCCCTCTGTCCTCTTCAACTTCTCCATCCTCCCTCCATCCTATAAGACTGTAAGACTCCATCCCTCTGTCCTCTTCAACTTCTCCATCCTCCCTCCATCCTATGACTTCATCCTTCCATCCTCTTTGACTTCGCCATCCTCCCTCCATCCTATAATACTGTAAGAGTCCATTCCTCCATCCTCTTTGACTTCTCCATCCTCCCTCCACCCTGTAGGACAGTAAGAGTCCTTCCCTCCATCCTCATCCTAGCTACAGCCTGTAAGACAATAAAACTTCATCCCTCCATCCTCTTCGACTTCTCCATCCTCTCTCCATCCTACAAGACTTCATCGTTCCATCCTCTTCGACTTCTCAATCCTCCCTCCATCCTACAAGACTTCTCCACCCTCCCTCCACTTCATCCTTCCATCCTCTTTGACTTCTCCATCCTCCTCTTAGACTACAAGACTTCCATCGTTCCATCCATCTTTGACTTCTCCATCCTCCCTCCATCCTAATGATGTCATCCTTACATCCTCTTTGCTTTGACTTCTCCATCCTCCCTATATCATGTAAGACAGTAAGACTCCATCCCTCCATCTAATTCAACTTCTCCATACTCCCTCCATCCTGTAAGACTTCATCCTTCCATCCTCTTTGACTTCTCCATCCTCCCTATATCCTGTAAGACAGTAAGACTCCATCCCTCCATCTAATTCAACTTCTCCATACTCCCTCCATCCTGTAAGACTTCATCCCTCTGTCCTCTTCAACTTCTCCATTCTCCCTCCATCCTGTAGGATCACTTCAATCTTCTTCAACTTCTCCATCCTCCCTCCATCCTATAAGACTGTAAGACTCCATCCCTCTGTCCTCTTCAACTTCTCCATCCTCCCTCCATCCTATAAGACTGTAAGACTCCATCCCTCTGTCCTCTTCAACTTCTCCATCCTCCCTCCATCCTATAAGACTGTAAGACTCCATCCCTCTGTCCTCTTCAACTTCTCCATCCTCCCTCCATCCTATGACTTCATCCTTCCATCCTCTTTGACTTCGCCATCCTCCCTCCATCCTATAATACTGTAAGAGTCCATTCCTCCATCCTCTTTGACTTCTCCATCCTCCCTCCACCCTGTAGGACAGTAAGAGTCCTTCCCTCCATCCTCATCCTCGCTACAGCCTGTAAGACAATAAAACTTCATCCCTCCATCCTCTTCGACTTCTCCATCCTCCCTCCATCCTACAAGACTTCATCGTTCCATCCTCTTCGACTTCTCCATCCTCCCTCCATCCTACAAGACTTCATCGTTCATCTCTTTGACTTCTCCATACTCCCTCCATCTGTAAGACTTCATCCCTCTGTCCTCTTCAACTTCTCCATCCTCCCTCCATCCTACAAGACTTCATCGTTCCATCCTCTTTGACTTCTCCATCCTCCCTCCATCCTATAAGACTGTAAGACTCCATCCTGTCTCCACTTCTCCATCCTCCCTCCATCCTATAAGACTGTAAGACTCCATCCCTCCATCTCTTCAACTTCTCCATCCTCCCTCCATCCTGTAAGACTTCATCCCTCTGTCCTCTTCAACTTCTCCATCCTCCCTCCATCCTACAAGACTTCATCCTTCCATCCTCTTTGACTTCTCCATCCTCCCTCCATCCTATAAGACTATCCATTTCCATCCTCTTTGACTTCTCCATCCTCCCTCCACCCTGTAGGACAGTAAGAGTCCTTCCCTCCATCCTCATCCTCGCTACAGCCTGTAAGACATCCATCCTCTCGACTTCTCCATCCTCCTCCATCCTACAAGACTTCATCGTTCCATCCTCTTCGACTTCTCCATCCTCTCTCCATCCTACAAGACTTCATCGTTCCATCCTCTTCGACTTCTCCATCCTCCCTCCATCCTACAAGACTTCATCGTTCCATGCTCTTTGACTTCTCCATCCTCCCTCCATCCTACAAGACTTCATCGTTCCATCCTCTTTGACTTCTCACTTCTCCATCCTCCCTCCATCCTACAAGACTTCATCCTTCATCCTCGACTTCTCCATCCTCCCTCCATCCTACAAGACTTCATCGTTCCATCCTCTTCGACTTCTCCATCCTCTCTCCATCCTACAAGACTTCATCGTTCCATCCTCTTCGACTTCTCCATCCTCTCTCCATCCTACAAGACTTCATCGTTCCATCCTCTTCGACTTCTCCATCCTCCTCCATCCTACAAGACTTCATCGTTCCATCCTCTTTGACTTCTCCATCCTCCCTCCATCCTACAAGTTCACTTCATCGTTCCATCCTCTTTGATCCTTCTGGACTTCTCCATCCTCCCTCCATCCTACAAGACTTCATCGTTCCATCCTCTTTGACTTCTCCATCCTCCCTCCATCCTACAAGACTTCATCGTTCCATCCTCTTTGACTTCTCCATCCTCCCTCCATCCTACAAGACTTCATCGTTCCATCCTCTTTGACTTCTCCATCCTCCCTCCATCCTACAAGACTTCATCCTTCCATCCTCTTTGACTTCTCCATCCTCCCTCCATCCTACAAGACTTCATCGTTCCATCCTCTTTGACTTCTCCATCCTCCCTCCATCCTACAAGACTTCATCGTTCCATCCTCTTTGACTTCTCCATCCTCCCTCCATCCTGTAGTTCAGTAACACATTATTTGACTTCTCATTAAAAAACATTAAATGTGGAGATTTGAGTTAAAATGTTAAATCTTGTTATTTTTGTTTCATTTCAATGGAAAAAGATTTGGATGAGGGTTAAAAAACACCGCACGGCATCGCGGTTCATCTCTCGGAGGAGGAATCAATGATTCCATTCATTATTAAATATAAACAAATAATTCTTAGATGTCCTTCTGCGAAAGAAAAAAACACGTTATGTTGTGGCGAAAAAACACAAAAATAAACGTTAAGGGTTTTGCCACACTCGCCCGGAAAAGTAGGTCAAAGTCCAGCTACTTTATGAGCTGTTAGGACAAGAGTGACAGCACCGAAGGGAAAGCAGGAGGGAGGGATGGAGGGATGGAGGGATGTGGGGGGGTGCGGGAAGGAAGTGAACGGTGTAGCTGTTCCCAGCTTTTGTGCCCCTGGGCAGGGTGAGGGGCACGAGGTTGGGGTCAGTGGCTGGGTGGTCAGAGAGGAACGAGGTGTGTGTGTGTGTGTGTGTGTGTGTGTGAGTGTGTGTGTGTGTGTGTGGTGTGTGTTTGGCTGCCCTCCGCTCGTGGGAATAATCACAGAGCTCCAATCTCATGTTTCTTCCCCCCTTTACCCGAGTTCTTCTATCTTCTCTCCGATCTGCTCTCTCCCTCTCCGTCTTTTTCTCTATTCCTCTCTCTCTCTCTCTCTACCTCTCCTCTCAGTCTCTCTCTTTCTCTCTTTTCTCTCTCTCTCTCTCTCTCTCGCTCTCTCCATCTCTCACTCTCTCTCTCTCTCTCTCTCTCCATTCTCTCTCTCTCTCTCTCTCCTCTCTCTCTCACTCTCTCTCTCTTTCTCTCTCTCCTCTCTCTCTCTCTCTCTCTCTCTCCCTCTCTCTATCTCTCTTTCTCTCTATCCCTCTCCCTCTGTCCCTCTCTCTATCTCCCTCTTCTCTTTTCTCCCTCTTCTCATCTCTCTCTCTCTCTCTCTCTCCCTCTCTCTCTCTCTCTCTCTCTCTCTCTCTCTCCGTCTTTCCCTCTCTCTCTCTCCCTCTCTCTATCCCTCTCCCTCTCTCTCTTTCCCTCTCTCTATCTCCCTCTCTCTTTCTCTCTCTCTCTCGGCATCTCTCTCTCTCTCTCTCTCCTCTCTCTCCTCTCTCTCTCTCATCTCTCTCGCTCTTTCATCTCTCTCCTCTCCTCCCTCTCGTCTCTCTCATCTCTCTCTCTCCCTCTCTCTCTCTCTCTCTCTCTCTCTCTCTCTCTCTCTCTCTATCTCTTCCTCTCTCCTCTCTCCCCTTCTCCTCCTCTCCTCTCTCTCCTCTCTCCGTCTCTCTCTCCCTCTCTCTCTCTCTCTCTCGCTCTCTCTCTCTTTCTCTCTCTCCCTCTCTCCTCTCTCTCCCCCTCTCTCCCTTTCTCTCTCTCCCTCCCTCTCCTCCACTCCCTCCTCTCTCCCTCCCTCTCCTTTTCTCTCCCTTCTCTCTTTCTCTCTCTCTCTCTCTCTCCTCCTCTCTATCCCTCTCTCTCCCTCTCTCTCTTTCCCTCTCTCTAGCTCCCTCTCTCTTCTCTCTCTCTCTTTCTCAGTCTCTCCCTTTCCACCTCTCTCTCCCTCTCTCTCGCTCTGTCACTCATCTCTCTCTCCCTTCCCTCCCTCCCTCTCTCCTCTGTCCTCTTCTCCCTCTCTCTCTCTCTCCCTCTCTCTCTCCCCCTCTCTCTCTCTCTCTCTCTCTCTCTCTCCCTCTCCTCTCTATCCCCTCTCTTTCTCTCTCTATCTCTCTCTCTCTCTCTCTCCATCTCTCTCTATTCTCTCTCTCTCTCATCTCTCTTTCTCTCTCTTTCTCTCTCTCTCTCCCCATCTCTCTCTTTCTCTCTCTCACTCCATCTTTTTACGGACGCCCGGGTTGTTTTTACTTTTACACAAACTGATTTTGTTCCAGTCCGCACTTTATGGTTTCTCCTGAGAGCGCTCGCTCCGAAGGAAATGTATCATTATTTTTCCTTTTGACGAAAAAAAATAATCCTCCTTTATTTTTTAAATACAGCCGCCCCCCCTCCAACCCCTCCCAAAAAAAAGTGCTGAGTCGCTCTGCGAGTTAAAGAATGCCGCCGTATAAACTTGATGTTCCGGATGGCCAAACCCGGAGGCCTCCAAACGCCGCTGACCTCATCACAATGTTCGCTCTGCCGGCGGCGCCATCTTGGACCATTTTATCCTCGTCTTACGCACTTGTCTCGTCTCGTCTCGCACACACACACACACACACACACACACACACACACACACACACACACACACACACACACACACACTATGTGCATCGCCAGATGTGTAAACTCTCTCTGTCTCTCTCTCTCCCTATCTCTCTCTCTCCATCCCTCTTTCTCTATCTCTCCCTATCTCTCTCTCCATCCCTCTCTCTTTCTCTCTTCATCTCTCACTCTCTCTCTCTCTCCATCCCCCTTCTATATCTCTCTCTCCATCCTTTTTTCTTTCCCTCTCCATCTCTATCTATCTATCTATCTATCTATCTATAGATCTATCTCTGTCTGTCTATTATTCTTTCTTTGAATTTAAGTTCTTTCTTTCTTTCTTTCTTTCTTACTTCCGTTCTTCCCTTCTTGCTCTCTCTTTACACACACACACACACACACACACACACACACACACACACACACACACATACACACACACACTATGTGCATCGCCAGATGTGTAAACAAACGCGGGAAAAAACATGTATACTGTACACTTTCAAAAAATGTATTATTTGGCGTAATCAGAAGCCGTGTGACGAATTATTTACCTTTTATTGGGCACCGTGTAACGAAAAGTGTGTTTTAATCCGATCAAATTTCTCTTTAAGATACAAAAAAAAGGAAGTCAACGAAGAGGCAACGAAGATTTTCCATAAAAACAATGAACTTCTGGACTGCGTATTAAAGTAAACATCTTTAAACAATTTTATTGCTCAAAAGGCAATGTGTTTTTTGTGTAACATCATCCTATTACGACACTAATCTATAATGCAGGTATTATTAACAGCTCATTACGAAAATCAATGTTTAATGCGCTGTTTTTTAAAAAGAATTAATTTAAAAAGATACGAAAAAAATAGCTCAAAGGAACTGCAAATAAAAATAAAAAGAATGCACTTGTAGTAAACAAAATCAGGTTGATAAAAGTTGTTTACGCATTGGGTTTGCTTATTAAACAAATGATCGTATTTAATATTCAGCACATTTT
The DNA here is from genome assembly GCA_030449085.1 of Kryptopterus vitreolus. NCBI lineage: Eukaryota > Metazoa > Chordata > Actinopteri > Siluriformes > Siluridae > Kryptopterus > Kryptopterus vitreolus. The sequence continues at coordinate 13,319,560 of JACRUU010000020.1, forward strand.
AGACAAGAATGAAACAAGAATTTTTCCCGTTATTTTAAGTCAGCAAAAGGCATTTTTAAAATTATATATAAGCGTAAATTATATATAATATATATATAGATAATATAAAAATATATATAATATAAAAAATAAAAAAATATATATTTATATAATATATTAAAATATAATAATATATATATATATATATATATATATATATTTTTTTTTCTCTCTCTCTCTCTCTTTTTTAATTATACAGTATATAAATGTGTAAATATATTTATATATTTACAATTTACATTTCAGATACTAAATGATTCATTTTTTAAGACCTAATTATTCATTTTTTAAGACCTTAATTATACCTAATTAAGACCCATTATTTGTAATTTATTAGAAGAAGGATGTTTTTTGTTTTTTTCGGGGGCGTGGCTGGAAAATGATCCCAAAACAGTGTTTGGTAAACAAGTATGCGTTTCTGACACAGTCAGGCGACTCGGACTGATTTGATTGGCCGTGGCATTGTGGGAAGTCTCCCACCTTGAAATCAGCAGGGAGAACTGTCAGCAGTTTGACTGGTCCTGCAAACACACCTGCAACACACACACACACACACACACACACACACGCACGCACACACTCGACATCCAAACCCAGCCTTGACAGGTCGAATATATATAACGTATTATATTCTTATCCTTGGCTTTCCTCCACTTTGTCTCGCTGTCAATCTTTGGGCCGGGCCGGGCCGGGTCCTCGCCAACACACTCGTCCTCACACACTTCTCCGTACACGCGCTTTCTAAACAAACCCACGCGGCACGTCCCGAGTTAGCAGCATTTATTTCAATAACAGTGATGCAATCCATTTGCACTCAGGAATCCTGTTCCAACGCGCCGGCGGAACGCTGGAATGCTGCGGGAAAACAAACCGGAGTGCAAGAAAATAGACAAAGAGGGATAATGGGATAGAGAGAGAGAGAGAGAGACCCGAGAGAGAGAGAGAGAGAGATGGCATGTGGACATTTGTTTCTGATGGAGAGGGAAAGTAGTGACTGAATTAGTTATGTATGCTGCTTTCCATCATCAGAACACTTTAAGCTGGCAGTAAAAGAGAGAGATAGAGAGAGAGAAAGAGAGAGAGGGATGGAGGGATGAAAGTGTTGACATTGCTGTTTGTAGGCCAGCTCTCATTACTCCATCTTTCTTTGTCCATACCCGGGCAGATAAGAACAATAAAGGAGATTGAGATACCCGGGCCCCTTTCCAATAAAGACTTGAAGGCGAACGTGTGGTACTAAAACACTGAGATGTAAATTGTAGTGAAATCAATTTGAAGGTTTTTTAGGATCCAAAAGCAAGAAGATGTGTGTGTGTGTTGTGTGTGTGTGTGTGTGGTGTGGTGTGTGTGTGTGTGTGTGAGTGTGGTGTGTGTTGTGTAGAAAGTGTGTGTGTGTGGGTGTGAGTGAGCAGCAAAAGAATGGGACATATACAGCATGTAAGACCAACAGATTATACTATATATATACACATACAATATATATATATATATATATATATATATATATATATATATATATATCTATATATATATAGTATAATATAATTAGGAAGATCACAATAAGCTTGTTATATTATTATTATATAAATGAAATTATATATATATTCTCCGGTTTCCTTCCCGGTCCAACAACATGCACGGTAGTTGTTGATTGGCACCTTGGAAAATTGTCCCTAGTGTAAAAATGTATATGTGTGTGTGTGTGTGTGTGTGTGTGTGTGTGTGTGTGATGGGTTGGCATTCCATCCAGGGTGTATCCTGCCTTAATGCCCATAAGACGCCTGAGATAGGCACAGGACTCCCCGTGACCCGAGGGAAGATCGGATAAAGCGGGGTAGTAGAAGATGAATGAATGAATAATAGATATATATATAATATATATATATATATATATATATATATATATATAGCGCTGAAACCTGAATGGTTTGTAAAACGCATTCATTCATGTTTCCAGGTTAAAGAGGAAGAGAGAAATCGAATATTGTTGTATTCTAATAAATATAATAATGTTTACTGTAAATTAAATTCAATTTGTTTTTTTACAAAATAAATTACAAACTATTTCAAAACATTAGCCGTGTGATAATACAATTAATACAGTTTACATTAAAGCAGTGGTGTAGCTCAGAAAGCAAATATAGCTTATAGTATAGTATATTACTATGAATACTACTAATAATACTACTAATGATAATAATAGAAAATAAATGTAATTAATTAAATAAATTACTATGTGATAACTTTCTTTTAAAAAAATCTTTTCTTTTTCTTTTCTTTCCTTTTAAATTTACATTTCAGTCTTGTTGTAAACCCGTGGAGAGCGTTTTACAGAAATAAAGAGTCAACAAAACAACAACAACAATTATAATAACAAAAAATTAATAGTAACAATAATAATAATAATAATAATAATAGTAAGGGGAAGAAGAAGAAGAACAACAACATCAAAATTAATGGTAACTATAATCTACTTTAATAAATATTAAACTACTACTACTACTAATAATAATAATAATAACAATAATAGAAATAAAATGTATTAAATGAATTATGAATAATATTTATGTGATAACTTTCCTTTTGTTTTATTGACGTGTAAGGCTTTTTGTAAACACGTGGACAGCTTTTTGCAGAAATAAACAACAAAACAATATATTGATAGACAAAATAAATAGTAATAATAATATTTATACTACTACTGATATAATAATAATAGTAAATACATTTAATTAATGATTTAAATAGTATGTGACAACTTTCCTTTTGATTTATTTACATTTAATAGCTTGTTCTAAACCCTTTTTACAGAAATAAAGTGTCAACAAAACAACAACAACAAACACAATTAATAGTAGTAGTAGTAATAATAATAATAATAATAAGAGGCAGCAGAAGAACAACAACATTAATAATAATAATAATAATAATAATTATAATAATAATAATTATACTACTAATAATAACAACAACAACAACAATAATAATAATAATAATAACAATAATGATAATAATATAATAATAATAAGAAGAAGAAGAAGAAGAAGAACAAGACAAACACAACAACAACAACAACACATAACAACAATAATATAATAAGAGGAATAAACAACACAAAAATAAAATAATAGTAGTAATAATAATAGTAATAATAATAATAATAAC
>JACRUU010000020.1:13325263-13327763 GCA_030449085.1 Kryptopterus vitreolus
AATGTGTGATGGTGTATAATTAGTTGTGTATTACGGGTGGAGTGATTGTGTATTGGGTGGATGTGTGATAGTGTATAATTAGTTGTGTATTACAGGTGGAGTGATTGTGTATTGGGTGGATGTGAATGTGTGATGGTGTATAATTAGATGTGTGTAACGGGTGGAGTGATTGGTATGGGGTGGATTTGGTGATGTGTATATTAGGTGGAGTGATTGTGTATTGGGTTGTGGATGTGATTAGTGTGTATTACAGGTGGAGTGAGTTGTGAGGTGAATTATGGTATAATTAGTTGTGTATTACGGGTTGGAGTGATTGTGGATTGTTGGTGTGAATTGTGTGATTGTATAATTAGTGTGTATAACGGGTGGAGTGATTTGTGTATTGGGTGGATGCTTGTGTATAGTGTATAATTAGTTGTGTATTACAGGTGGAGTGATTGTGTATTGGTTGGATGGTGAATGTGTGATATGGTGTATAATTAGTTGTGTATATACGGTGGAGTGATTGTGTATTGGTGGTGTTGATGTGAATTGTGATGGTGTATAATTAGGATTGTGTCTTGGTGTGGTGTGATTGTGTATTGGGTGGTCGTATTGATGTGGTGTGACGGGTGGAGGTGATGTGTATGTCTTGGGTGGATGTGTGATGGTGTTTAATTAGTTGTGTATACGGGGGTGTGTGAGTGACACAGTGGAGTGATTGTGTATTGGTGATGTGTGTGATTGTGTGTAGTGGGTGTGATTGTGGGATGGTGTAGGCTCCTAAATTAGCTGTTCTTGTGTCGTTGTGTACAGGTGTAGTGATTGTGTATTGGTAGTGTGTGTTGAGTGGTGGTATAATTATAACAGGTGGAGTGATTGTGTATTGGGTGGGTGTGTGATGGTGTATAATTAGTTGTGTATTACGGGTGGAGTGATTGTGTATTGGGTGGATGTGTGATGGTGTATAATTAGTTGTGTATTACGGGTGGAGTGATTGTGTATTGGGTGGGTGTGTGATGGTGTATAATTAGTTGTGTATTACGGGTGGAGTGATTGTGTATTGGGTGATGGAATGTGTGATGGTGTATAATTAGTTGTGTATAACGGGTGGAGTGATTGTGTATTGGGTGGGTGTGTGATGGTGTATAATTAGTTGTGTATTACGGGTGGAGTGATTGTGTATTGGGTGGGTGTGTGATGGTGTATAATTAGTTGTGTATTACGGGTGGAGTGATTGTGTATTGGGTGGGTGTGTGATGGTGTATAATTAGTTGTGTATTACGGGTGGAGTGATTGTGTATTGGGTGGGTGTGTGATGGTGTATAATTAGTTGTGTATTACGGGTGGAGTGATTGTGTATTGGGTGGGATTGTGTGTGATGGTGTATAATTAGTTGTGTATTACAGGTGGAGTGATTGTGTATTGGGTGGATGTGTGATGGTGTATAATTAGTTGTGTATAACGGGTGGAGTGATTGTGTATTGGGGGGATGTGTGATGGTGTATAATTAGTTGTGTATTACGGGTGGAGTGATTGTGTATTGGGTGGGTGTGTGATGGTGTATAATTAGTTGTGTATTACGGGTGGAGTGATTGTGTATTGGGTGGATGTGAATGTGTGATTGGTGTATAATTAGATGTGTATGTAACAGGTGGAGTGATTGTGTATTGGGTGGATGTGAATGTGTGATTGTGTATAATTAGATGTGTGTATTACAGGTGGAGTGATTGTGTATTGGGTGGATGTGTGATGTGTGTATAATTAGTTGTGTATAACGGGTGGAGTGATTGTGTATTGGGTGGATGTGTGATGGTGTATAATTAGTTGTGTGTAACAGGTGGAGTGATTGTGTATTGGGTGGATGTGTGATGTGTATAATTAGTTGTGTATTACGGGTGGAGTGATTGTGTATTGGGTGGATGTGTGATGGTGTATAATTAGTTGTGTATTAACGGGTGGGGTGGAGTGATTGTGTATTGGGTGGATGTGTGATGGTGTATAATTAGTTGTGTATTACGGGTGGAGTGATTGTGTATTGGGTGTGGTGTGTGATGGTGTATAATTAGTTGTGTATTACGGGTGGAGTGATTGTGTATTGGGTGGGTGTGTGATGGTGTATAATTAGTTGTGTATGTACGGGTTGAGTGATTGTGTTATGGGTGGTGTGTGATAGTTGTGTATAATTCCGGGTGGAGTGATTGTGTCTTGGGTGGATGTGTGGAGTTGTGTATAATTCCCTTGTAGTTGTGTAGTTGTTTACGGGTGGAGTGATTGTGTATTGGGTGGATGTGTGATGGTGTATAATTAGTTGTGTATATGGACGGGTGGAGTGATTGTGTATTGGGTGGATTGTGATGTGTGATGGTGTATAATTAGTTGTGTATTACAGGTGGAGTGATTGTGTATTGGGTGGATGTGTGATGGTGTATAATTAGATGTGTGTAACAGGTGGAGTGATTGTGTATTGGGTGGGTGTGTGATGGTGTATAATTAGTTGTGTATTACGGGTGGAGTGATT
>JACRUU010000020.1:13335263-13345263 GCA_030449085.1 Kryptopterus vitreolus
GGTGTTAGTGTACGTGTAGTGTTAGTGTACGTGCTGTAGTGTTAGTGTACGTGTAGTGTTAGTGTACGTGTTAGTGCAGTGTTAGTGTTAGTGTACGTGCAGTGTGTAGTGTACGTGTAGTGTTAGTGTACGTGCAGTGTTAGTGTACGTGAAGTGTTAGTGTACGTGCGTGAAGTGTTAGTGTACGTGAAGTGTTAGTGTACGTGCGTGTAGTGTTAGTGTACGTGTAGTGTTAGTGTACAGTGTTAGTGCAGTGTTAGTGTATGTGCAGTGTTAGTGTACGTAGTGTGTACGTGTAGTGTTAGTGTACGTGCAGTGTTAGTGTTAGTGTACGTGTAGTGTTAGTGTAGTGTACGTGTGCAGTGTTAGTGTACGTGTAGTGTTAGAGATTATTCTTCTGTGTAGTGTGTATTTGTTAAGAAGAAGAAGTCCTGTATATAACACCAGTGAGTGTATAATGCATTATAATAAAGGGAGTGATATAGTGTAGTGTTACAGTACATACAGACAAATGCAGTTGGGATTTAAGGGGAGATTTACGGTGTAGAAAAGGGAGTAATATATAAAAAAAGGGAGTAATATAATTAATTGATATACTTTATAATATATTATATATATATATAATAGATATATATATATATATATATATATATATATATATATATATATATATGTATATTATATATATATATATATAACAGACGTGGACAAAATTGTTGGTACCCTTTGGTCAATGAAAGAAAAAGTCACAATGGTCACAGAAATAACTTTAATCTGACAAAAGTAATAATAAATAAAAATTCTATAAATGTTAACCAATGAAAGTCAGACATTGTTTTTCAACCATGCTTCAACAGAATTATGTAAAAAAATAAACTCATGAAACAGGCATGGACAAAAATGATGGTACCCCTAACTTAATATTTTGTTGCGCAACCTTTTGAGGCAATCACTGCAATCAAACGCTTCCTGTAACTGTCAATGAGACATCTGCACCTCTCAGCAGGTATTTTGGCCCACTCCTCATGAGCAAACTGCTCCAGTTGTGTCCGGTTTGAAGGGTGCCTTTTCCAGACTGCATGTTTCAGCTCCTTCCAAAGATGCTCAATAGGATTGAGGTCAGGGCTCATAGACGGCCACTTTAGAATAGTCCAATTTTTTCCTCTTAGCCATTCTTGGGTGTTTTTAGCTGTGTGTTTTGGGTCATTGTCCTGTTGCAAGACCCATGACCTGCGACTGAGACCAAGCTTTCTGACACTGGCTAGTACATTTCTCTCTAGAATTCCTTGATAGTCTTGAGATTTCATTGTACCCTGCACAGATTCAAGACACCCTGTGCCAGACGCAGCAAAGCAGCCCCAGAACATAACAGAGCCTCCTCCATGTTTCACAGTAGGGACAGTGTTCTTTTCTTGATATGCTTCATTTTTTCGTCTGTGAACATACAGCTGATGTGCCTTGGCAAAAACTTTCGATTTTTGTCTCATCTGTCCACAGGACATTCTCCCAGAAGCTTTGTGGCTTGTCAACATGTAGTTTGGCATATTCCAGTCTTGCTTTTTTTATGATTCGTTTTCAACAATGGTGTCCTCCTTGGTCGTCTCCCATGTAGTCCACTTTGGCTCAAACAACGACGGATGGTGCGATCTGACACTGATGTTCCTTGAGCATGAAGTTCACCTTGAATCTCTTTAGAAGTCTTTCTAGGCTCTTTTGTTACCATTCGGATTATCCGTCTCTTAGATTTGTCATCAATTTTCCTCCTGCGGCCACGTCCAGGGAGGTTGGCTACAGTCCCATGGATCTTAAACTTCTGAATAATATGTGCAACTGTACTCACAGGAACATCTAGTTGCTTGGAGATGGTCTTATAGCCTTTACCTTTAACATGCTTGTCTATAATTTTCTTTCTGATCTCTTGAGACAGCTCTTTCCTTTGCTTCCTCTGGTCCATGTCGAGTGTGGTACACACCATATCACCAAACAACACAGTGATTACCTGGAGCCATATATATAGGCCCAATGGCTGATTACAAGGTTGTAGACACCTGTGATGCTAATTAGTGGACACACCTTCAATTAACATGTCCCTTTGGTCACATTATTTTCTGTGTTTTCTAGGGGTACCATCATTTTTGTCCATGCCTGTTTCATGAGTTTATTTTTTTACATAATTCTGTTGAAGCATGGTTGAAAAACAATGTCTGACTTTCATTGGTTAACATTTATAGAATTTTTATTTATTATTACTTTTGTCAGATTAAAGTTATTTCTGTGACCATTGTGACTTTTTCTTTCATTGACCAAAGGGTACCAACAATTTTGTCCACGTCTGTATATATATATTATATATATATATATATACATATTATAGTATATATATAGATATATATATATATATATTATATATATATAAATGAGAACATATTATGCTGAAACTAATTTAATATACAGTTTATACTTATTATGATAACGAGGTAAATAAAAGCATAAGCTTGTAATAAATATTTTAATGTGCGGGACTAAAATCCAACCCGATCGAACATTAAACAGGGAAATTCTGCTAAAGGTATCTTTTGTCATTTCACGTTGTAAACACATTTTCGCTTGTTTTCCGTCGCATCAATGTTGCACCGTACGATGTCACAGGCAATTTAGCCGAAGAAATCTGATTTGTGACGCCCGTTTGGCCTTTTTCTGCAGTTATTATGGTTTTTTTTGTTTTTTTTTTATTGATTTCAAATGTTTTTGTATATTTTCCTTTATTTATTTGCATAATGCTGTAAACAATGTGGCGTTTCAATGTCATAAGGGTTTGTTTTACTTGGAAAGTATTACGGCGAGTAATATATTGCCTCAGAAATGACAGTAAAGTGTAATATTTTACGAATAAAATAAGCTGAGGTCTTTTTATAATATCAATTTTATAATATTTTTATACGTTTAAAATGAAAAAGAAATAAAATATAGCAATATCGTGCACAGCGCCATATGTTGTTCATTCCCGAAATGATACCGCAACAATCAGGCACTCGATTTGTACATTTTTACTTTACCAGCCTGCAAACTTTTATCTGTATAATGCGGGAATGGGAATGATCCACATATTGTATCCTAACACAACCCTCCCCATCTATCCGGGCACCAGGAAGGCCCTGGCTTGTGCAGCACTAACAGCTGGGCAGACTGAGCAATTGGGGGGTTAGGGTCCTTGCTCAAGGGGCAAGTGTCAGCTGGGCTTGAGACTTGAACTTGTGACGTTTTGATCCAGAGCCCAAACCCTTAACCTTTGAGGTACCGTCTCCCCTGTATATAGGGATTATCATTATTTTCTTCTCTTCCTAACACAACCCATCCCCATCTAACCCAGCTTGTGACCCGCACCAGGAATGCTGGGTGCAGGCTGAGCAATTGGGGGTTAAGGTCTTGTCTCCAGAGGCAAGGGGCAAGTGGCTGGGACTTGAACCTGTGACGCTTTGATCCAGAGCCCAACCCCTTAACCACCATGTATATAGGGACTATCATTATTTTCTCATTCTCCCGGAGGCGCCACAGCGGATGATCCACATGTTCTATTGGGCGCACACTGGACGCCCTTCCTAACGCAAGCCTCCCCAGGAATGCTTGTGCAACACTGGTGCAGACTGAGCGATTGGGGGTTAAGGCCCTTGCTCAAGGGGGCAAGTGGTAGCTCGGTATCCCAGTACCTCCTCCATTTAATGTCCTACACTGGTTAAAGTCTCTAGTCGGTATGTTGAGGTACAAAACCCAGCCACTTTTTGGGTCCTTTAGCAACCCTGAGTTACTTTTCTGGGATACATTTACAGCATCTGGCAGACGCCCTTACCCAGACTTACAACTGAGCAATTGAGGGCCCACTTGCTCAAGGGCCCACCAGTGGCGGTGGTGGGGTTTGAACCCGTGGTCTTCCGGTCCAGGGGCCGACGCCTTAACCACTGGGCTACCACTGGAGTAGTGGATGTGAAATATTATACCGCGAGTGATAAACTGAGCAATTGAGGGCCCAGATAAAGTGGAATAAACTGGGGTTAATCCCCTGTTCACCCCACCCTCTCGCCCCGACTCCCCCCCCCACCCCCCCCCCAAAACGGGTTTCATGAATACTTCACTTTTACGCGAGCGTAAAGCGAGAGTGCAGAGCAGCAAGATCAAAGTAAACCCGGGAGATGTAAACGCTTTCTGCTCGTTTTCCAGCGATCACGTTCTCGCTCGGAATGCTAACACTCGGGGTGGCCGCGTCACATTCTTCACATTAGCGCCGTCTTTTTCCAATCAGCCCCTTTGAAAAGAAAAAAAAAGAGAGAGAGAGAGAAAAAAGGGTTTGTACGCCGTGATTAGAAATGTTCCCTCCGGCGGGAGTGAAATGGCGCAACACGTGCGAGGCCGAGGTGCGGAGGAACGGGGACGGGGCCGAATAATGTTTGCCTGCGGGTGATGATAATTACCGTTTTGAACCCGAAGTGCGAGCGGATGTTTTGCGGCGTCCGGGGGAAAAGGTCTCGGATTCCACGACGCACACACACTTTCTCACCCCTCGCTTGCAAGTCCGTGCCTTACAGGCAGGTCGGAAATGCCTGCGTGGCGGCGGGGTTTTTTTTTTGCGCCGCATATACTCTAAATCTCGAAGGTCGATTAACCGCGTCGTGGTTTGTACGGTATATAAACTCGCCGACTCGTCATTTATGTATTTATTTATTTGTTTGTTTGTTTATTTTGAACCCTCGCACTACGTTGCCGAGTAACGCGCGATCGCGGCCCATCTGGTGCCCATTTATCAGCCCTTCCTCGACGTACACAATGCACGTGTCTGTCTCTGGTTTTGCGCTTCGAATATTAGGATTTTCGTCCGACGCATTTTCAGCGCCATGGCTTGTTTTTTGCTTTGTTTTTTTTTTACTGGAAACAAAAAAAAAAAAAAAAAATGTTTGCTGTATTTTTTTTCACACTTCGTTATTTATCCACCTAAAATATAGTGCGATTATTGGATTATTAGTCTTTTAATCAAACGTTTTCAATGTAGCATAAACGAATACTTTTTATGTTTCTAATACTGTAATTGTAACGGATGTTATAATCATATACATTTCTCTCAAAATCTCTCACTTGAATAAAATGATTGATTATTTATTTATTTTTTACTCTGTAAATGATTCTTTTAATATGAATTTCTTGTTAATTACAATGTTATTTGTTTAGTGTTGGTTATAAGTGTAAAATATGGGACGTGGCTCCTTTAAGAATTGTGTTCCGGTTGCTTTCCAATATAAACTGGTGATACGGTGTTTAGGTTATATGGAAGCGCTTTATTGCGTTCAGTAAAAATGCGCTTTATTGCGTAATACGGATTTGGGAATGCGATGCGCTTGCGTAAGGTTCCATACGGTAATATACACTAATATAGTGAGGAGATCGTACCTGTTGTGAATGCGCAGCTAGTAGGTGTAATTCGGGGGGAATTTAGGAAGCGTGAGTGGATGCGCTGAACGTTTATTTATTTATTTTTTCTTTTTTGTCGTTCATTCGCCAACACGACGCAGAGTGAAGGAGCAGATCGCTCACATAGTGCGTTAATCACGCCTTAATAGCATTAGCGCCGTTAAAGTCAATTGGCTTTAATGTGTTAATAACTTTAACAGCCCTAATAAGTAAAGTCTACAGGTATTGTACTTAACTACTTTTTAAATCACATTTGAGGGAACAATAATAGTGTTTCGGAAAACACTGCGCTGATTTATTGAGAGAGAAAAAGAAAGAAAGATGCAATTGTGATTTCGGTTTTGACATTAGATTTTGTTGTTGTTGCTGAGAAAGTACTTAATTTACATTATTCATAAACTGTATATTTGTTTTTAAATGTATTTTCTGTTATTGCACTTTAATTTTGTTTTTGTTTTTGTTCTACACTAGAATCCCCGCATTCCATCCTCCACTGATTCTTATAGACTGTTTACTTTATTAAAATTTCATTAGAGTAACTACATTTGCTTGAGTAGAATATTGTATTATTGTTTCCAGCTTTGATCTCCTCCATTTTGGGTTTTTTTTTTCATCCTCTCTTTCTCTCCCAGGTCTATTGCTTGACACGTTTTGCAACGTTTTTTTAGTAAAACAATAATGCAATACAAAACTGCGTGGTTAGCACGTTCGCCTCACACCGCCAGGGTCCGGGTTCGATTCCCGTCTCGGCCATGTGTGTGTGGAGTTTGCATGTTCTCCCCGTGCCTCAGGGGGTTTTTCTCCGTGTTCTCCGGTTTTCCCCCCGGTCCATAAACATGCACGGTAGGTTGATTGGCACCTTGGAAAAATTGTCCCTAGTGTATGAATGTGTGTGTGTGTGTGTGTGTGTGAATGTGTGTGTGTGTGTCCTGCGATGGGTTGGCATTCCATCCAGGGTGTATCCTGCCTTAATGCCCATAGACGCCTGAGATAGGCACAGACTCCCCGTGACCCGAGGGAAGATCGGATAGCTGTGTAGAAGATGAATGAATGAATGTATAATAAAATTAATAATATTAAACATTCAACATTAAAATACCAGTTTTTATATCGCTCGTATCATTTTATTTTATTGTAATTTATCCGCCACACCTTTATATCGTCTGACAGTAAACAAGTACCGTGGGGCAATAAAAAGGGATTTGGGGTGACCCGCTGCTGTAGACTCCCCGTGACCCGAGGGAAGATCGGATAAAGCGGTAGGTAGAAGATGAATGAATGAATGAATAATATATATATATATATATATATATATATATATATATATATATATTATATATACACAAATATATTCCCATTCATTCCTGAGTTAGAAGTTTAGATAGTCGGGTTGAAAAAGAGTCATATAAAAGTGTAAAAGCTTTTAAAACGACTTCAAGTATAAAAGTAATGTAAGGGGCAATGAAATGCCCTTAAGGACTAAAGTTTAGCCGACGCCGATAATCTCTAATTTACACAAACATCTCTCTACAGAACTCCATATATGTATGTTTATTTGCGGAGGACGAAGAGAAAACACACGTTTGATAAACGAGTGGAGAAATCATCACTATTAAGACTATTTTTTAAGTAACGACTCCCAACCACTGGTTTTGTCCTCGCTGTGATTGTGATGTGATTGGTTGTCGTGTGCAGGTGCGATGGATCGAGTACAAACCAATAGGGTGTCGGAATGAATGCCATATGTTTATATCTCATCCAATCACATTCACTCTCTCTGGACGGAGACGTTTATCCGGATTTCGTTACTTGACACCTCGGCTAGTAACAATTTGTTTTCAGCCAATCCCTGATCAGGTGGTTACCAAGGAGGAATAACATTTATACATACATATGTACATATCATTTTATATGATTAAATTCTGGTTTCCCAATACATGATCTGTTCATTCTGAATGATGAATGTGTAAATAGTAATAAGACTAATAATAAAAAATAAGAAAAAGTAAATAGAAAATAATAAAATGAGAATGAGCAATAAAAATAATAGTAATAATAATAATAAAGAACATAAAAAAGATCAATAATACATGATAATAATAAAAAACAATAAGTAATAACAATAGTAATAATCAATAATAAAACGAAATAATGAAAATAAGAATAAAATATAGAATAATAATAAAAACAATAATAAAAGTAATATAAGAATAAGGAAATAAACAGTAATAGTAACGATCAATAAGACATATGAATGAATAATAATAACAACTAAAGAGGAGAACAAAGAGAAGGAAGACGAACACTAAAATAAAAAAATTAATAATCAATAGAAAAACAACAACAAGGATATAATAACAATAAGAAATTAATATCATAACAACAATAAGATAATAATGATAAGAATAATAATAATAATAATAATAATAATAATTAAAATAAAATATATATAAATAAATAAATATCATGAAAAACAAATGTCTTCCTTTCCTTCTCTTGCTCTTTCTTTCATTCAGGCTCGATGACTGGACTTCCTCCTGGTAGCCATTATATGCTGGGTGTGTATGTCTGTGTGTGTGTGTGGTGTGTGTGGTGTGTGGTGTGTGTGTGTGTGTGGTGTGTTTGGTCTGGGTGGTCTGTCCTCCTTTCCAGAGCTCTAATAGTTTTCTACTGCAGCAGTGCCGACTGTGTCCCGGGCAGTGTGTGTGTGTGTGTGTGTGTGTGTGTGTGTGTGTGTGTGTGTGTTGGCTCTGGACAGACAGAGCGAGCACAGAGTCTGTATGAGAAGGAACAGACAGAGAACTAGAAGCAGGGAATTAATGAAAGCGTTAGAGACACAGTGATAGAAAGCAAACAGAACAGATAGAAAAAGAGAGAAAGAAGAGAAGAGAGAAAGAGAGAGAGAGAGAGAGAGAGAGAGAGAGATGGCTCAGGGTTTTTTTTTTTTTGCTAATAAAGCCGGTTTAAAGCGATGTACAGCCCTCAGGACATTTCCTGCTACCATATGTTCTCGTGCTAATGGGACACAGCTGGGGACCTCTTTCTTTCTTTCTTTCTTTTCTTACTTTCTTTCTTTTCTCTCTTTCGTACAGGAAAAAATACATTATTACAAGAGAAACGCACAGCATGCGTGTCAAAAGTTTGGAGTCGTAGACGTTTGTCTTTTTTTTTTGACATAACGTGAATGATAGGAAAAGAAAGAAAGTTGTGTAGAGTCCATATTGGACATATTGTGTAGGACATTGATGTTTCTCAGCAGACGCACAAACCTGGAGCCGGAATATTATTGGTTAGCTATTGGTCTTGAGAGTTATTCCAGGAAGTCTCCCATTCCACGCCTAGCTATGATGAGCCGAAGTGGACGTCCGGGTCCAAACTTGATTAAGCAAACTGACCTTCCCAGTCAACGCACCGAAATCCTATTGAACTGCTCTGGGACAAAGTGGCTCAGAATCCCTCACTACGTTTAAACGTGTATAATAAACCAACCCCGGGTTTTTTTTTCGTCCGGCGGTACAGACACAATATTTATTCACGGAGTGGCCTTTAAGGTGTGGCGGATAAAATACAACGAAATAACGCAGAGGTTTTTCTTCGGGATCTCCGGTTTCCTCCCGGTCCAAAAACATGCACGGTAGGTTGATTCATTCATTCATCTTCTACCGCTTTATCCGATCAGATTCCCTTGGGTCACGGGGAATCTGTGCCTATCTCAGGCGTCTATGGGCATTAAGGCAGGATACACCCTGGATGGAATGCCAACCCATCGCAGGGCACACACACACACACACACACACACACACATTCATACACTAGGGACAATTTTCCAAGGTTCCAATCATCCTACCGTGCATGTTTTTGGACCGGGAGGAAACCGGAGAACCCGGAGAAAAAACCCCTGAGACATGGGGAGAACATGCAAACTCCACACACACATGGCCGAGACGGGAATTATGTGTTAGCGGCCGGAGCAAACCCCATTTAACAAGGTAACGGATTTCGGTAAGTCATGTGACCGAGGCAATCATCTTGAGATTTTCCAAAAATAAAACATCAGTCAGAATCCGAGAATAAATAAAACGTAACCAATGTAAGTTATGTATTCGTTTCTGTTCGGCCCCCGGGAACCGACTGACTCACGGACCCCTAAGACAAGATGTAGGTAAGACAAAAAGCATGACACCTCATACATTTACATTTATAGCATTAGGCAGATGCCCTTATCCAGAGCGACTTACAACTGAGCAATTAAAGGGCTAAGGGCCTTACTCAAGGGCCCACTAATGGTAGCTTGGTGGTGGTGGGATTTGAACCTGCGATCTTCTGGTCCATAGGCCAATGCCTTAACCATCTCTTCTAAGAAGCGAAATGACCTACATTGTTTTTAGTGTATAGTTGTGAAACAAACTGATGAGGAAGACATGGAATCGGGCCCAAGCTAAACCCTTGATAGAGAGTACTGTAGACCTGTGGGTCCCCAATCCCCCAGTCCGTGGGTCAAGTGGTTATGGGTCCCGATTGGTCCCGGGTTTCTGTTTTACTT
>JACRUU010000020.1:13365263-13372763 GCA_030449085.1 Kryptopterus vitreolus
ATCCTTCCTTCTCTCTCCTACTTTCTTTATTCGTCTTAACTCTCTTTCTTTTTTTCTCTTTTTATTTCTGATCTGTTCTTTCCTGGGACTCAGAGTTCCTGTGCTTTATCACACTATAAGGTAGAATGGATAAGACTAAAGGTGTGTGTGTGTGTGTGTGTGTGTGTGTGTGTGTGTGTGTGTGTGTGTGTGTGTGTGTGTGTGTGTGTGAATAAAGACGGTTAATATGATGTAAGTAAGAGATAATAGCGGTCGTGACACAATAGACCCTTAAAGATGGTGTGAGTTTGAAGACGGATGATCTGATGTCATTTAACTCAGCCATGTTAAGAGCTCTCCAGATGTTAGATAGAGAGCGATAGAGAGAGCGATAGAGAGAGAGAGAGAGAGAGAGAGAGAGATATGAGCCCTTGAATGTCTCGGCTCTAAACCAGCTTCATCTGCCCTCAATTTACTCCCTTGACCCCTGAGCTCTCAGAATTGTGATGCGCCGCAGCAGCGCCATATTGTTTTACACAGGAACAGAAGAACAGACCTTTATACATCACCACTCACTATAGATCCACTGTGTGTGTGTGTGTGTGTGTGTGTGTGTGTGTGTGTGTGTGTGTGTGTGTGTGTGTGTGTGTGATAAAAGAAAGATAAAAAGGAAATGGATTAAGACAGGAAGAAAGAAAGAAAGAAACAGGGAAGGAAAGAAGGAAGGAATGAAGAAAGAAAGAAAGAAAGAAAGAATGGAGGGAAAGAAAGAAAGAAAGATGAATGAGAGACATGTAAATTGATCAGAAAGAAAAAGCATAAAAAGGAAATGAATTCAGACAGAAAGAAAGAAAGAAAGAAATAATTGGGGCGTGTAAATTAGAAAGAAATTTAAAAAATGTAATTAATTAAGACAAGAAAGAAAGAAAGAAAGAATGGCAGGAAAGGAAGAAAGAAAGAAAGAAAGAAAGATGAATGAGAGACATGTAAATTGATCAGAAAGAAAAAGCATAAAAAGGAAATGAATTCAGAAAGAAAGAAAGAAAGAAAGAAAGAAAGAAAGAAAGAAAGAAAGAATGGAGGGAAAGAAAGAAAGAGAAAGAAAGATGAATGAGAGACATAAATTGATCAGAAAGAAAAAGCATAAAAAGGAAATGAATTCAGACAGAAAGAAAGAAAGAAAGAAAGAAAGAAGCAAAGAAAGTAAGAAAGAAAGAAATAATTGGGGCCTGTAAATTAGAAAGAAATTTTAAAAATGAAATTAATTAAGACAAGAAAGAAAGAAAGGAGGGAAAGAAAGAAAGAAAGAAAGATGAATGAGAGACATGTAAATTGATCAGAAAGAAAAAGCATAAAAAGGAAATGAATTCAGACAGAAAGAAAGAAAGAAAGAAAGAAAGAAAGAAAGAATGGCGGGAAAGAAAGAAAGAAAGAAAGATGAATGAGACATGCAAATTGATCAGAAAGAAAAAGAATAAAAAGGAAATGAATTCAGACAGAAAGAAAGAAGGAAGGAAAAAAGAAAGAAAGGAAGAAAAATGTCTTTCTTTCTTGTCTTGACCAATTTACATGCTTCTCATTTGTCTTCCAGTCTTTCTTTCTTTCCGTCCTTCCTTCCTTCATTCCCTTTTTCTTTGCTTCTTGTCTAAATTCATTTCCTTTTAATCTTTTCAGTCTTTCTGACCAGTTTACATTCCTCTCATTCCTTTTCTTTCTTTCTTTCTTTCTTTCTTTCTTTCTTTTCTTCCTTCCTTCCCTTAATTCATTTCCTTTTAATCTTTCTTTCTGAACAGTTTACATTCCTCTCATTCATTTTCTTTCTTTCTTTCCTTAATTAATTTCCTTTTTATCTTTCTTCCTGACTAACTTGTATGCTTTTCATTCATCTTCCAGTCTTTCTTTCTTTCTTTCTTTTTTTTCTTCCTTCCTTCCTTCCTTCCTTCCTTCCTTCCCTTAATTCATTTCCTTTTAAGCTTTCTTTCTGACCAGTTTACATTCCTCTCATTCATTTTCTTTCTTTCTTTCTTTCTTTTCTTCCTTCCTTCCCTTACTTCATTTCCTTTTAATCTTTCTTCCTGACTAACTTGCATGCTTTTCATTCATCTTCCAGTCTTTCTTTCTTTCTTTCTTTCTTTTCTTCCTTCCTTCCTTCCTTGTCTTAATTCATTTCCTTTTAATTTTTCTTTCTGACCAGTTTACATTCCTCTCATTCATTTTCTTTCTTTCTTTCTTTCTTTTTTTCCTTTCTTTTCTTACTTGGAGGGGGTTAAATGTAGGGATGGGGCTTGATGGGGGTGGTGAGGTTTTGAATAGTGCTGTATCACATTCCCCCACCCCCTCTCTCCCTCTCTCTCTCTCTCTCTCTCTCTCTGCTACAGTGGATTTATAGAGGATCGTTCCTTCTGTAAATATTTGCCTTCCCCTCGTACAGGGAGATTCTGATGCCATTTGATGTGGGGCAGAAATTAGGACAGAGTGTGGAGTGTAGTACCGCTAATACTAATAGTCCCAGGTGATGAACGACGTGTACGCGTGTGTGTGTGTGTGTGTGTGTGTTTGTGTGTGTGTGCATGTGTCAAATGTAATTATACTGGTAATTAGAGAACACAAAAATATGTATAAAATATTCATATACACACACACACACACACACACACACAAACATATATATATATATATGTATACATACAATAAGATACATATATATATATATATATATATATATATATATATATATATATATATATATATATACAATATATATATATAATATATATAATATACAGTGGAAGGGGCACGGTGGTTTAGTGGTTAGCACGTTCGCCTCACACCGCCAGGATCCGGGTTCGATTCCCGTCTCGGCCATGCGTGTGTGGAGTTTGTGCATGTTCTCCCCGTGCCTCAGGGGGTTTTTTTCTCCGGGTTCTCCGGTTTCCTTCCTCCCCCGGTCCAAAAACATGCACGGTAGGGTTGATTGGCACCTTGGAAAATTGTCCCTAGTGTATGAATATGTGTGTGAATGAATGTGTGTGAATGTGTGTGAATGTGTGTGTGTGTGTGTGTGTTCCCTGCGATGGGTTGGCATTCCATCCAGGGTGTATCCTGCCTTAATGCCCATAGATGCCTGAGATAGGCACAGACTCCCCGTGACCCGAGAAGATCGGATATAGCGGTAGAAGATGAATGAATGAATGAATGAATATACAGTGGGAGGCGGGAGCTCAGTGGTTAAAGCATTGTCCTCTGGACCAGAAGGTCACAGGTTCAAATCCCATCAGCACCACCATGCTGAAACAAGTGGGCCCTTGAGGAAGGCCCCTAACCTCTGGCTCTGGATAACGGTGTCTGCCAAATGTAAATATAGTTATATATGACAAAAAGTCGTTAAATACAATTTTCACACACTGTTGTGCAGCATACGTGAGTTTATTCTAATAGATATGAACAAATAAAAAAAAACACACACACACACACACACACACACACACACACACACACACACACACACACAGATATTACAAAACATGTACTTGTGTTGAAATATGAATGTTTGCGTTAGAGGCCCATAGCGATGACATCATACAGAAGTGACCAGTGAAAAGTCTTTATAGCTGTAGCTTGTGAAAGTTCGCTCTTCCGGGGAAATTCACAAGCACAAGCCACAGGGGCGGCGATTTACACACTGTTGTGTGCACGGTTTTTATAGAACAGTGTTGTGTTTGTTGTGTGTGTGTGTGTGTGTGTGTGTGTGTGTGTGTGTGTGTGTGTGTATGTATGTGTGTGTGTGTGTGTGTGTGTGTGTGCATGCCAGGAAAAATGTCTAAAAATCTCTTGCCCCAACCCCAGCTCCGAACTCGCGATCACTACACCCAAAAAGACCGCCCCCCGACACCCCACCCCCCCCACAAACCCCGCATCACAAACACCCGCCCATTCACCTCCCCCGTAACACAATCAACTTCCGACAAACTACCCGCACCACCCCCCCCTTTTTACCCAATAACAAACACCTCCAACCCACCATCTCCGCCCGTAACCCCACCCCCCTCCTTCCCACCCCACACACACCCATCCCCCCCGCCGCCTCCCACCCCCCTGTCCCCCCCCTCTCCTCCGCCCCTGGTCTTCCTCACCCACCACCCAATTCCCTCCCCCACCCCCCCCCCACACTCCTCTCCACCCCACCCCCCCTCCACCTCGCCCCCGCGCCAGCTGTGGTCCATAATAGACGAATCACGTGGCTAAGAATAGTAGGGGGAATGAGCAGTAATAGTAGTGGGGGAAACAGAGAGCGGGATAAGGAAGGATAAAAAGAGGTAGGAGTGGAGAGGGTGGTAGGAAAAATTGAAAGGGGAAAAAAACATAGAAAAAACGAGGAAATGTGGAAAGCAGAAGAAAGGGAAAGGGGGTGGGGCAAGGGGGACACGAGACATATAAATACGGGGAAAGAAGATAGAAAGTACCCAGAAAGGAGAAGGTGAGTTAAGATGAATCGGTCAGTGTGGAAAGAGGAGGAAGTGCAGCCAAGGACGTATACAAGGAAGAAAAGGACGATGGGGTTAGTAGTGGATTGAGGGGGGAGGGGATGGAGGATGTGACGAAGGGAATAATCAAGGAGAAGGATGAAGGGAAAGGGAGGGGCAGAGGAAGAGATAAGGAAGATCAGAATGATTCGATAAATGGGCACAAAGGGACATACACAGAGGTGAAGTGCGACATACGGGACGCAAGAGAATTAAAGAGACATTTATCCGCGCGGATCCGGCGGGCAGGACGGATGGCGACAAATTGAAGTGCGAGTGTGTCGCGTAGTCCCACACCAGAGGAGATGCTCAACCTCCCCCCCCCTACCCCCCCTCCGACCACCCCCCCAATCGCTGCCTCCCCCAGCCTCCCCCGTCCCTCGGCACTCATCCCCGCACCTGAGCCCATTCTCCGCCCCCCCCCGGGTCTCAGCGCCCCCCCCCCCCCCGCATCCTCCCCCCTGCCCGCCCCCCCCCGATCGCCTCCCTGCCCCCGCCGACCCCCCTCCTTCCCCCCCCCCCCCCCCACATCCCCCCCTCCGCCCGCCCCGCCTCCCCTCCTCCCCCCCTCCCCCCACCCTCCCGCCCCCCCCCCCCTCCCCCCCCCCTCCCCCCCCCCCACCCTCCCCCCCCCCCCCCCCCCCCCACACACCCCCCCCCCCCCCCCCCTCCCTCCTCCCCCCCTCCCCCCCCCCCCCCCCCCCACCCCCCCCCCCCCCTCCCCCCCCGCTCCCCCCCTCCCCCCCCCCCCCCCCCTCCCCTCCCCCCCCCCCCCCCCCCCCCCCCCCCCCCCCCCCCCCCCCCTCCCCTCCCCCCCCCCCCCGCCCCCCCCCCCCCCCCTCCCCTCCCTTTCCCCCACCCCCCCTCCTCCCCCCCCCCCCCCTTCCCCCCCCCCCCCCCCCTTCCCTCCCCCCCCCCCCCCCCCCCCCCCCCCCCCCCCCCATCCCC
This sequence comes from Kryptopterus vitreolus, assembly GCA_030449085.1. Classification (NCBI taxonomy): domain Eukaryota; kingdom Metazoa; phylum Chordata; class Actinopteri; order Siluriformes; family Siluridae; genus Kryptopterus; species Kryptopterus vitreolus. Next base: position 13,370,714 of record JACRUU010000020.1, read on the forward strand.
CCTCCCCTCCCCCCCCCCCCCCCCCCCCCCCCCCCCCCCCACCCCCCCTCCCCCTCCTCCCCCCCACCCCCCCCCCCCCCCCCCCCCCCCAACCCCCCCCCCACCCTCCCTCCCCCCTCCCCCCCCACCCCTCCCCTCCCCCCCGCCCTTCCCCCCCCCCTCCCAACCCTCCCCCCCCCCCCCCCCCCCCCCCCCACCCCCCCCCCTTCCCCCCCCCCCCCTCCCGCCCCCCTCTCCCCCTCTCCCTCCACCCTCCGCCCTACCCCCCCCCCCTGACCCCCCCACGCATGTCCTCGATCTCCCCCCCCTCCCCCCTCCCCTCCCCCACCCCCCCCTCCCCCCCCCCTCCCCCCCCTGCATCCCTCCCCTTCACGCCCGGTAGCACCTTGGCGTCTAAAGAGCGTAGGCTCTTCTCCCGCCCACGTCACCTCACCCCTCCCCATGCGCTGTCTCCCGCGCCTCCCCCCCCACCCCCCAGGGTGACTCCTCCGCCACTCCCTCCTCCCCTTGACTCAACTCCCCCCCTGCACCCTGGCCCCCCGAAAAACAAGAAACTCCCCCCCCCCCCGCCCGCCCCCCCACCCCCCCCCCCCCCCTCCCGTCTGTCACCCCCCACACGCCCCTCCCCCTCTCCTCCCCCTCCCCCCCCCCCCCCCCGTCCCCCCCCACCCCCCGCGCCCCCCCCCCCCCCCTGTCCCCCTCCGCCCCACACGCATCCTCCCTCCCGCTCCCCCCCCCCCCCTGATATTCCCCCCCCCCCTTCCCCCATACAAACCTCCCCCCACCCCCCCCCCACACGCCCAAAGCTAGAGAAAAAATAAGAGTAGACAGTCCGTGGGTTTTACTCCTCCCCCCTCCCCCCCCCCCCCCCCACCCCCCCCCACCGCCCCTTCACCTGCACTCCCCCACCCCCCCCCCCCCCACCCCCCCCCCCCCCCCCCCCCCCCCCCCTTCCCCCCCACCCCCCCCCCACCACCCCACCCCTAAGTACCTCCTGCCTCCCCCACCCTCCCATCCCGCCCGCATTTCCCCAACCTACCCCCCCCCCCCCCCCCCCCCCCCCCTCCCCCTCCCCCCCCCCTCCCCACGCCCCCGCCGGCCACAACGTCCGCCCCATCTCTCTCCCCCCCGGAAAGCTTCCGCACTCCCACCCCCCCCCACCCCCCCCCCGCCCCCTCCCCCCCCCACCCCCCCCCCAACCCTCCCCCTCCCCCCCCCCCCAGCCCGCGGGGAACTCATCCCCCCCCCCTCCTCCTCTTCCTCCCCTTTCCCCCCCTCCCCCCCTCCCCCCCCTTTCCCCCCTCCCCCCCCCCCCTCCCCCCGCCCCCCACCCCCCCCCCAGCCTCGCCCCCTCCCCTCCACCCACCCACACCCCACCCCCTATACCCGCCACCCCCCCTGATCCCGCCCCCCCCCTCCTCTGCCGCATCCCCCCCCCCCCGCCCCCCCCCAAGCTCCCCCCCCCGGCCCTCTCACCTCCCGTCCGCCCCCCCTCCTCCTCCCCCTCCATACGCCCCCCTCCCCCCCCCCCCGTTCACACCCCCCACCCCCGCACAACCCGTCCCCCCCCCCGCCCCACCCCCCTCCCCCCCCCCCCCCAACCCACCCCCCAACCCCCCCCCCCACCACCACCACCTCCCGCACTCCACCCTCCCCACCACCCACGCCCGCCCCGCCCTCCCTCCAGCCCCTCCCCCCGCCCGCCCTCTCACCCCCAAGCTCGCCCCGGTCTAACTCCCGACCCCCCCCCCCCCATCCCCTCCTCCCCCCCCCCCCACTCGGCCCCTTGCCCTACCTGCCATCCCCTCCCCCCCCCCCCTCTCGCTTGCCCGCCCTCCCCTCTCCCCCCTCCACCCTCCCCCCTCCCCCTCCGCCCCTCCCCCCCCCCCCCCCCCCCCCCCGCCCACTCCCCCCCCTCAGCGTCCCCCCCCCCTCCCCCCCTCCCGCTACCTTTCCCGCCCCCCCCCCATAGTTCCTCCCTCTCCCCCCGCTATCCCCGCCCCCGGCCATCCCTCACCCCGCACACTCTCTCCCCCCCTCCTCCCCTCCC
>JACRUU010000020.1:13375263-13390263 GCA_030449085.1 Kryptopterus vitreolus
CTAACACCACACCATAAACACCAATCAATACCAACTAACACTACACCATAAACACCAACTAATACCACACCATAAACACCAATCAATACCACTAACACCACACCATAAACACCAATCAAGACCAATAAAGCCACACCATAAACACCAATTAATACCACTAACACCACACCACCTACACTAACCAAGACAACTACACTAACACAACACAACACTAACCAAGACAACTACACTAACACAACACAACACTAACCAAGACCACTACACTAACACAACACAACACTAACCAAGACCACTACACTAACACCACAATAACCAAAACTACACTAACATCAAGTCAGAAATACAGAAATAGCCACTCAAACACAACGAAGACTACCACACTAACACCATACCACAAACACGTCTCTACACCACAATCCCTGAAAACACCACACCAGGAGTGAAGTAGTAGCCTTTTTCACCAGAAGGTTGTGTGTTCAAACCCCAGCACCAGTTGATGCCCTTAACCACCGACTTCCACGATGTATTTAAAAAAAAAGAGAGAGATGAGATCATTGTAAACCTCTGTGGATGAGGGCATCTGCCAAAAGCCCTTAAACGACACCACGCCGTTAGCACCGTACCACTTCGAGAACAAACACTAACATCGTTAACACAACTAATAACACCACACCACTTCAACCACAACACCTGCATCACATTCAGTCTGGGGTGCTTTATTACGAAAAATGCCTGCATTTCCACATTGGTTTGCAGGACGGGAGCGATAAGAAGGTATTAGCCAGCGCTATCCAGCATCGTTAATACTCTCCACTCCAGAGAGAAAGAGGGATAGAAAAAAAAGGGGGGGGGGGGTTAGTCATGTTATTGACTAGTGCTATTGTCTCAAATCTCTGAGTGTCCCCCCCTTAACACTGAAGACCCCAGAGGCATTTCAAACAAGAGACCACTAGTCTATCTCTTTCCCTCTCTCTGTTCATTTTCTCCATTACACTCCCCCCGTCCAACCCCCCCTGTCCCCGTCCCCGTCCCCGTCAGTAACGCATGACATCGGTGTGTGAACTGTCGACGTGGGTTTTTTTTTCGTGTTCGAGTGCCGATGTTGATGTGGTAACGGTGTGGCACAAAATATGCACAATGATTGCAGAGCTCTCAAGCTGAAGAGCCCCAGCAACCCACACCATGACCCCCTCCATCCCTCCCTCTCTCTCTCTCTTTATCCCTCCCTCTCTTTCTCCATCGCCACCTCTCTCCCTCCCTCTCGGTGGAGTCACTGATGTGTGACTGAGGGTCCCAATGGGGGAAAGTGGTTTGCTAGAAGGGGTAATAAGGTGGGGCAAATAGACTACCATGGGAACTAACCTCACTTAGCACCCTTCCTCTTTCTATTCCTCACTAGCAGACTAATAAGTCTCCCACTTCCTGGTGTGTTTAGTCCCTTTTACACCACAGGAACATGCCTCAAATTCCTTGTTACACTTAATGTTGCATAAGGCGATTCTGATTCACGGTATAGCAGATAGAAACCCCTAATTCCCCTCACTGCTGTAGCTGGATTTTGGTCCCCCCCCCTTCATTTACGCAAACTCTAAAAAAAGGGTACCATTTGCATTGTTACGGGCCTCTTTATCCAGAGCGACAATCTACTATGGGGTTAAGGGGTTCTCGCTTAGGGGTACAGGACTAACATTGGGAGGTCGTAGTTCAGTGTGGGAGGTGGGAGCTCAGTGATTAAGGCATTAGTCTCTGGACCGGAAGTTCGCTGGTTCAAATCCCACCACCTACAAGCTGCCACCTTGAGCAAGGTCCTTAACCCCCAGTTGTAAGTCGCTCTGGATAAGGGTGTCCCCCAAATGCTGTAAATGTAACATTGGTGTGGTTGGGGTTTAAGCTTGTATACCAAAGTCCAGAACCTTACCCGCAAAGCTACCACCTTCCGTGCCCCACCTAAACACAGTTTTGTTGTCCGACGGAAAAACTGCAACACTGGAGACTCCTTCAATGGACTTTCCATCTTCCCTAAAAAATGCCTTGCAGAGTTTTTTTCCCTCTCCGATGTGGATGCTGATGTTTGCCTACATAGGCAAAACTGGACCAGCACCTTTTTGCCTCATCACCGCAACCCCCAAACCCCCTCCACATACGAGTATCCCTCGGCATGCAGCACCTCGCTGCCTGAGATTGTCCAATGTTCTCTAGACATTCACTTCAAGGTTCATCTCGGTTCTGGCACAGAGATGGTCGAGGAACCCTTGGAGCACAGTGGGTTAAAGGCCTTGCTAAAGGACACAAGAATAGATTACAATTGCCTTTAGTTGTCACATATATTGTCACATATATATATTAGTACAGCAGAGTGAAATTATTTCTTCGCATATCCCAGCTTGTTTTGTAAGCTGGGGTAAAAGCACAGGGTCAGCCATGATACAGTGCCCAATGGAGAACAGTGGGTTAAGGGCCTTGCTCAAGGGCCCAAGAGTGGCAGCTTTGGCTATACTGGAGGGCTCAAATCCCCCGACCCCCGACCTGCTGATCAGCGCCTTAATCACTGAAGCTGGGCTCAAAGCACAGGGTCAGCCATGATACAGCACCCCCTGGAGCACAGAGGGTTAAGGGCCTTGCTCAAGATGCCCAAGTGTGGCAGCTTTGTCAATACTGGAGGGCTCAAACCCCAACTCTCCAGACCTGCGGATCAGCTCCTTAACCACTGAAGCTAGGCTCAAAGCGCAGGGTCAGCCATGATACAGCGCCCCCTGGAGCACAGAGGGTTAAGGGCCTTGCTCAAGGACTCAAGAGTGGTAGCGTTGGCAATACCGGAGGGCTCAAACCCCCCCCGACCTGATGATCAGCTCCTTAACCACTGAAGTTGGGCTCAAAGCGCAAGATCAGCCATGATATTGCACCCCCTGTTGCACAGATATTGCACCCCAGCCTAGGGCTCGCACCTCCCAACCCCCTGTTGCACAGAGGGTTAAGGGCCTTGCTCAAGGGCCCAAGAGTGGCAGCTTTGGCAACACGGAGGGCTCGAACCTCCCAACCCTCCAGACCTGCTGATCAGTAGCCCAGCGCCTTAACCACTGAAGCTGGGGTCAAAGCGCAGGGTCAGCCATTATACGGCACCCCCTGTTGCACAGAGGGTTAAGGGCCTTGCTCAAGGGCCCAAGAGTGGCAGCTTTGGCAATACCGGAGGTCTCGATTCCACCGACCTGCTGATCAGTAGCCCAGAGCCTTAACCGCTGAAGTGTCAGCTTGGAGATCCGGGGACTCGAACCCTCCGACCTTCTGTACAGTAGACCCCAGTATTAATATAGTTTTTCATAATGATGACATCTGTCTGTCTTGTCTGTCCATCCATGTGTCTCTCAGTTATCCTTTTCCTTTTCGGCGGCCAGGGAAAATATTAGCATAAGTAAGCGTCGTGTAGTGGCCGGAGCCGCATGCGTGGCTGCCATGACACCGAGCGCGGCGTGAAAACATCATTGTGCTGGAGTGATAATCCAAATGAAGCAGCTGGAGATTGGTGTGATTGCCAGCGGCGGACCTGCGAGCGAGAGAGGACTAATGTAATTGTTCGGCCTCTTGTCTCTGTTGATACAGGCTCTTCAGAAAGCATGTGATTTAGCTAAAAGCCATCTTCACGCCAAGTAATTAGAGACACCATTCGGGTGGATGGCATTAGTCGGATACACATACACACACACACACACACACACACACACACACACATGCACGCACAGGGTGTTATTCAAGCCATTAGCAGTGAGATTAGTTGCGTACTCGGACAATGAGTGAGTTTGTGTGTGTGTGTGTGTGTGTGTGTGGGGGGGGGGGCTCTGCTTTTTGGTTTCTTAATATGTTTTCTGTGTGTGTGTGTGTGTGTGTGTGTGGGTAACTTTGTGTGTAGTGTGTGTACTCAGACAGAGATATTACACTCGACCACCTTAAGTAGTGTATATATGTATATTGTGTATGAGTGTGCCCTGTCCAGTGAGACGGTGTGTGTGTGTGTGTGTGTGTGTGTGTGTGTGTGTGTGTTGCTGCCCCCCGAAAATATTTTCAAAACAGAACAAATGCTGATTTTTTTATACGATACTGTTCAAATCGGAATGATTTAAAACCCACTGGACTGTTAAATATCTACTAATCATCACTAACTGTACCACAAATTATTGATTTTTTAATATTTATTTTACTCTGTAAATGATTCTTTGAATATTAATTTCTTGTTAATTTCAATTTGTTTAGTGTTGGTTTGAAGTGTAAAATATGGGACGTGGCTCCTTTAAGAATTGTCTTCCGGTTGCTTTTCCATATAAACTGGTGATACGGTGTTTAGGTTATACGGAAGCGCTTTATTGCGTTCAGTAAAAATGCGCTTTATTGCAGTAATACGGATTTGGGAATGCGATGCGCTTGCGTAAGGTTCCATACGGTAATATACACTAATATAGTGAGGAGATCGTACCTGTTGTGAATGCGCAGATAGTAGGTGTAATTCGGGTGAAATTTAGGAAGCGTGAGTGGATGCACTGAACGTTTATTTATTTATTTGTTCTTTTTTTGTTCTTTGTTGTCCGGGTTTCGTTCATTTGCCAACATGTTGTTCGTTAACAATATGCATTACTTGACAACATTGTGTGGACAAATGAATGTAAGCATATATATATATATATATATATATATATATATATATATATATATATATAAAATATTTTTTTAATGAAATTTTTTAATGCATAATATAATTATATTATTTATAAAATAATAATAATATACTAATAATACTAATATATCAAATAATATTGTTAATAAACTATATATGAACATATTTATATTTAATTAAATTTATTAAAATAAAACAGTATGTATATATATATATATATATATATATATATATATATTTATAAATATATATATATATATATATATATATATATATATATATATATATATATTTAATATATTTAATAATTATATATAAATATATAATAATAAATAATAATCAGAATTTAATTCATATTTAATACAACTTTTTAAATTTGAAACCAAGTGTGCCATTTATCCGCTTTATCCGCTATACTACCTTATAAAATCATAGAAAGTGTATTTCTTACACTTAAATACACGGTATCTTTTAAATAATTATTTATTTGTAATATTTCTCTTAAAAAAGCGCAAATGTGACCAATTTAATTACGTGTTCAATTATAGCTTAAACAGCAATTAGATAAACGCATTTATGAATTCATTGTCAACATGCAGGCTAAATGAACCGGCCGACTGCGCTTTCCATGGTAGGGTATTTTTTTTTTTTTAGACTTCATGCTGTTTTTAGCATTATGAGAGGCTAATCGGCTAACGTGTTAAGTCTCTTTTAACACTACATAAATCAATGCACTCTTCTTAAGAGGACGCTGAACCACCCTGACCTCTAGCTCAATGCTACGGATCGTTTAGCTAACTTAATGCCTTATTGCCTTACACAATTGCTGAAATATTAGTTTCCTAAACCGACCGGCTGCCATTTGGAGTGCAAGTCACGGGGTTAAAATGGATATATATATATATATATATATATATATATATATATATATATATATATATATATATATATATATATATATATATACGCTTATGTGTTTGCACGCATGGTTTGCCAGGGTTTCTCGAAACACCGCTAATGTTGTATAATTGAGCCTTTTGTGATACATGAATGCTGAGACGAAGGGAAAACGGATAAGTGGCTTGGTTGAGAAACAAAACAAAACAACCTGTGGTCCCCTAAATGGTCCATCCTGGTCCACTAAAGCCTATAGACATCCCATGTGGGGTGAAATATACACCCTAGTATTGTGGAAAGGATTTAGAGAGACCGGTCTTTGAGTCCATGGATGTAGTCTTATAGGAGACAAGGACAAAGTAGCATGACGTATTGACTGAGTGAATGATACAGCGCCCCCTGGAGCACAGAGGGTTAAGAGCCTTGCTCAAGAACACAAGGTGGGCAGCTTGGAGATACCGGAGCTCAAACCCGGGGTCATTCGCCTATCTCAGGCGTCTATGGGCATTAAGGCAGGACACACATTAAGGGAATGCCAACCCATCGCAGTCAATCAACCTACCGTGTATGTTTTTGGACTGGGGGAGGAAACCGGAGGACCCGGAGAAAAACCCCCTGAATCACGTGGAGAACATGCAAACTCCACACACACATGGCCGAGACGAGAATCGAACCCGGACCCTGGGGGTGCGAGGCGAACGTGCTAACCACTAAGTCACCGTGCCCCACACACACACACACACACACACATATATATATATTTTTTTTTATTGAATACATTTTTAATGTACATTTTTAAAAATATATTAAAATATTAAAAAGATATATATTTTTAATAGAACTGTGTTGTCTTTATAAGAAGAAGGTGTGTTTTTTTACGATTGCCATGCGTACTCTACACATATGCCACTTTTTACAATAGATAGAATAGCCTTTATTTGTCGCATATACATCACAGCACGGTGAAATTCTTTCCTCGAGGTCAGAGCGCAGTTTCAACCATGATACACTGAGAGTTAAGGGCCTCGCTCAAGGACCCAAGGTCAGCATACCAGGGGATACCAGGATACCAGGGATCGAACCCCAGATCTTCCTATCACGAGCCCGGCCGCCTTAGCCCGCTGAGCTACACCTCTCCCTTACACTTTCTACAACCCCTGTAGGGTTGAGGGCCTTTCTCAAGGGCCACAAAAGTTTCAGCTTGGCAATACTCAAGCTTGAAGCACCAACCTTTTGATCAACAACCCAGAGACTCTACTAAATTTGCTCATATTTAAGAATGTAGCCGATATTATCCGAAGCCATTAATAAAAAAAACGAACAATGCGATGCGACAAATAAACACGTTTCATTTCAAGATCAACATGATCTTCTGATTTAGAATTACGTTTTAAAAGCGAACAAACTACAATAAAGTACATTTAAAGTACATGTTATTCATTATTTTCCACCGTATCTGATGGACGGGTTACCCCCGACCTAATGTCACATTCCGTTATTTCGAATACAATTTCTACTCTGTTGATACCCACCTGTGTACTGACTCCCACCGTGGAGGTTTTTTTCAGGGCCCTGAGTAAAACAAACACTTTGCTAAATGAAGCTTGTAATACGGTACCGATTACCTCGTAGATAATAATCACCCCCGCCCCCCCCCGCCCCCCCCCCCCCCCCCCCCCCCCCCTCCGCCACCTCCCCCCTCCATTTTTTTTCGAAAAAACAGGTTTTACTCGCGCCTGTTTCGGAGAAAGAAAAGAACGCAATCTTGTAATCGCCCCCGACTCGGCGATAAGCGGGCGGAGGAGAAAAAAAAAAAGAAATCACCTGCGAACATCAAAAGCGCTGCTCCTGTGGAGAATGTTATTGTAAGCGCAGGAGGGCCGGCTGGACGCCGTCCAGAACTCGGGTTAGCGAGCGAAACCGTAGCGCTTAGCGGGTCTTTAATACTTAATAAAAACAGCCGCCCCCGCTTCGTGCAAAAAAAAAAAAAAGTGCATACCTTGGGTGGCCTTTTGGGTGAGATGTGGTGGAATTTACAGGAATGGAGTGATTGGCTGATGGAGGGATAAACAGCGAAAGACGAGCGGAGAAGGTAAAAATGAACCGCCTGTGGCAAATCTGTCCCCCCCCCCCCCCCCCCGCCCCCCCCCCCCCCCCCCCCCTTCTAGGCTGGCTTTATGGGGTTACCCAATTCCCTGACAGTTTGTTTTAAATTTGGCCGTGCAGATGTTTCTCTGGGTGACTGACTTTTATAGTTTAGAAAAGATTATATCAGTTTCCCCTGCATATTGTGTTACTGTATTTAAAGAAGAAACAACTGCACTAGAGAGAGAGAGAGAGAGAGAGAGAGAGAGGGGGAGAGAGAGGGGTGGATGGAGAAAGGGGCCACGGGGGGGATTTTTTTCCTTCAGGGGTAAGAATGAGGGTTCGTTTGGCCTGGACACGGTGTGTGCTGTAGGTCTTTCCATTCCCGAGGCCTCAGAACAGCGGCGAGAGGGAAGCTGGAATGCGAGGAGCCAGGAGAGCCGGGTCCGACTCGCCGGCATTAGAGGCAAATTCTTTCCAATTTGAAAAGACAACACTCGGGTCTGATTTTGGGATATTAGTTTTTGATAGGCAGCTAGGGACAGGCACGCCGGAGGTTTCGGATCGCATGGTACTTTTTATTTATTTATTTATCTTAAAATGAAGGTCTACGATGATTATGAAAGGGAGGTGGTGTAGCAGAGTGGTTATGGTGTTGGACTCTGGACCGGAAGATCACGGGTTCAAACCACCACCACCACCACCACCACCACCACCACCAAGCTGCCACTAGTGGGCCCTTGAGCAAGGCCCTTAACCCTGCCCCCTCAATTGCTCAGTTGTAAGTCGCTCTGGAAAAGGGCGTCTGCCAAATGCCGTGAATGTAAATGTAAATGAAGGACCACGAGGCGTTCGTTGCATGCGTCAGGAAGATCCAGCGCCAAAAAAGCAACATCGGCAGCGACCGGCAGGTGCTGGAAATGAACCGCAGACCGGTCCAGCCAAGAGTCAGCACGCAAAGGAAAAGTGGAGCGAGGGGGTTGAGAGGGGGACACCGGAGAATTGGGGGACGAAATCGGAACTGGAGGAAGTCGGAAAAAGACGAGGGTATTTCTTTGGGTGTTCGTGTGTCAGGACGGACTCGATCCTTACATACATGCGATCTCATTTATAAGCGTTTTTTTTTTCTTTTATGTACGAGTCGTTCATTCATTCATTCATTCATTCATTCATTCATCTTCTACCGCTTTATCCGATCTTCCCTCGGGTCACGGGCGAGTCTGTGTCTATCTCAGGCGTCTATGGGCATTAAGGCAGGATACACCCTGGATGGAATACCAACCCATTGACACACACACACACACATTCATACACAACCCATTGACACACATTGACACACACACACACACACACATTCATACACTCGGGACAATTTTCCAAGGTGCCAATCAACCTACCGTGCAAGTTTTTGGACCGGGGGAGGAAACCGGAGAACCCGGAGAAAAAAACCCCCTGAGACACGGGGAGAACATGCACAAACTCCACACACACATGGCCGAGACGGGAATCGAACCCGGACCCTGGTGGTGTGAGGCCAACGTGCTAACCACTAAGCCACCGTGCCCCATTACGTACGAGTCGTGGCTACTAAATATACGCTTCCAGTGAGACTTAACACATATAGATGAACAAGCTGTTTGACCTCTTCTGCATACGTCTGAGAGGGAGGTGGCAGCTCAGTGGTTAAGGTCTTGGCCTTTGGACCAGAATATCGCAGGTTCAAATCCCACCACCACCAAGCTGGCACTAGTGGGCCCTTGAGTATCTAGTATCTAAAACTAGCCCTGTTTACAAAAGTGTTCTTTATGTATCTATCTATGGGAGGATACACCCTGGATGGAATACCAACCCATCGCAGGACACACACACACACACACACACACACACACACACACACACACATTCACACACACACACACATTCACACACTAGGGACAATTTTCCAAGGTGCCAATCAACCTACCGTGCATGTATTTGGACCGAGGAGGAAACCAGAGAACCCGGAGAAAAACCCCCTGAGGCACGGGGAGAACATGCACAAACTCCACACACACATGGCCGAGACGGGAATCGAACCCGGACCCTGGGGAATCCCGGATCCTGGCGGTGTGAGGCGAACGTGCTAACCACTAAGCCACCGTGCCCCTAAATGAATGAATAAGTAATGAAAATATCTAGCTAGGACCTAAATTGTTTGATGGTCGACGTAGGAAAGTGTATTAAAGGTATAAAAATGATTATTAATCATTTTTATGATTAGGAAATCGTGGCCAAAATCGCACCTGGTTTAATTCGGACAATAATAAATCCTCGGGTTCTTTTTGCTGCCAGTCGAACCCGTGCCATTCCACAGTGGTGAAGTTTTCCTGATTCTGGTCAGAAGGTCACAAAGGACAAAAAAAAAGAAAAAGAAAGGGGGGGTGGGGCGGCTGAGCATTAGGGGATTTAAAAAACACTTTTGCGGGTGGGTTTACTTAAACCTCTCCGGCTCCGGCTCTTCCACAGCGTGGGATAATAAACTGACCGTGACTCTGTCGCTCATGAGACGTTGACATTTCAAATTAAGTTAAGCTCAAGTGTAGTTCTGCGAGTTCACGGTCACGTCACGTCTTTTTATTATTTTTTTTTTTCCGAAAATACAGCAATTTGCAAACGAAAAAGAAAAGAGAGAGAGAGAGAGAAATGACAGCTCCTGGTATTGCATACTCATTGCTGATTGGCCGATTTAAAGCTACATTTTGCTTTGCGTTTAACGGCCGCAACGGAAAACGGTAGAAAGTTTATTTCTTGTCGTTTATTTATTTATAAAATGAATTTCTTTATGTCGGACTATAATTACAATAATTGTGCTTCATACGCTAAATAAACTCAGTTAATGCTTTGGATTTAACGGCCACAATAGAAAACAGTACAATGTTTTATATCCAGTATTTTATTTATTTATAAAAGGTATGTCTTTTAGTTCCGACTGTAATTATAATATTTGACTTAATAAAGGACTTCTAAAGTATTTGGTTTAAGTCACTTTTTGTAGAAACTCTAATTCATAACTATAAAAATTATAATTCATATTTACAAAGAAGAAAAAAAAAGAAAAATATGTTAGAAATACTAAATAATACAGAATTAAATAAAAAAAAAATCGGAGCTATTATATCGACCATAGAAGAGTCAAAGGTGGTACGAGTAAGCGAATTGAATAAGGAATAATTAAATTTTATAATTTAATAATAATTTAGTAATTAAATTTTATTCATGGGGGCACGGTGGTTTAGTGGTTAGCACGTTCGCCTCACACCGCCAGGGTCGGGGGTTCGATTCCCGTCTCGGCCATGTGTGTGTGGAGTTTGTGCATGTTCTCCCCGTGCCTCAGGGGGGTTTTCTCCGGGTTCTCCGGTTTCCTCCCCGGTCCAAAAACATGCACGGTAGGTTGATTGGCACCTTTCAAAAAATTGTCCCTAGTATATGAATGTGTGTGTGTGTGTGTGTGTGTGTGTCCTGCGATGGGTTGGCATTCCATCCAGGGTGTATCCTGCCTTAATGCCCATAGACGCCTGAGATAGACACAGAATCCCCGTGACCCAAGGTAAGATCGGATAAAGCGCTAGAAGATGAATGAATGAAATGAATTTAATAATAATTTAGTAATTTAATTTTATAATATTATTGTTTCTAAGCATACACAAAACAAGGCCAAACGATTCATTTACTCCTTTTCTCTGTTTTTTCAATCACAGTGTCGTAATGAAAATCTCGCACTGAATATAACGAATGCCCTAAATTGAAATAAATACAGAATATATTGATTTCTTACATTTATATTCTATTTACCATAAAAAAAAAAAAAAAAAAAAAAACATTTTAAAGAATAAAACTGGATCATTTCGAGTTCAGTGGGTGCAACATGTATCAAATAAACGTAGGAGAGGGCCGCGTTTATCACTTTGTTGCATCAACGTTGCATTTCCATTTTTAGCGCTATTATTAAAGAAGTCGATAATATCGCTATTAATTACATTTTATTTGTAGAACAATTTTTGCAATTTGTCATCGTCTCAAAGCAGCTTTATACAATAATTATGTATGAATTATACTTATATATATATATATATATATATATATATATATATATATATATATATATATACTTATGTATTATTAAATATTTAGTCAATAAAAGTATTATTAGCGCTACTATTAAAGAACACTCTTATTGGTTAACCAGGCCCTGAAAATCAATAATTAAAAAAATAAAAAGTCAAAACAAGAAACATATAATAAGTACAATGGCAAGAAAGTGTACCTGATATTTTGTACAAATATATAATCATTTTTTTTTTTTTTATAAACTATGAATCTGAAAACAATTCACCTGCACTGTTATTTAATAGAAGAGCATTTTTTAAATTCGTTATAAAAAAAAAAAAAAAAAAAAAAGGAAGAATGTCAGCGAAAACCAACCGCATGCTTCGGGAAAAAAAAAAAACACCGCACTTCAACACGTGCGCGTGATTTGCGTGTTCATAAGAATATAAGAGTTTGTAGCTCTCGAACCTTATACGGCGCTAACACGCTCCAATAGGAGTCATGAAAGCCTGGAAACTTGTCTCGAATTATATTTATCAAAATACACGACAACACCCTTCACTCAGGGGAAAAGACGTATTATAGAGGATTACGTCGTCGTTGCTGATTTACTGACACAGAGCGGGAAGACTGGAGTGAATGTACGAAGCCAGAGTAAGATATATATATATATATATATATATAATATATATATATATATATATATATATAATACATACATATATATATATATATATATATATATATATATACTATACATACATACATACATACATAATACATATATACATATATATATATATATATATATATATATATATATATATATATATATATATATATGTGTGTGTGTGTGTGTGTATGTATCCATGCCGGCCATTCAGTCTGACATTCCTTGAACATTAAAATTATTAAAATTAAATGCAAATTAAGAAATTAATCATTTTTATTGCAAATGGCAGATTTCGTCACTCATAAAAGAAATAAATCTAAACATGATTTTTTTTTTTTTGACAAAGTCATTTTACTAAAATGACTTTGTCTTTCATATTTTAAAGACCATATAAACTAAAGAAAAGGTTCAGGAAGATTAAACATATCTTGGTTGATTTGAAACATTATATATTATTCACTATTAAATGGCAAACTATAAACCTCAAAATCCAAATCCTGTCCACAGGAAAACAAACACTAACATTGATCTCATTCTGAAGTACAAAATGAGAGCAGATAAAATGATAAAATGCTATTTTATTTTGCCTTAATTGATGAATACGGTGGAATTTTATCGCTTTGCCTCCTTCTTCTCAGACCTTTACGCGAGGGTGCGGCTACATGTCATTCATTCATTCGTTCATCTTCTACCGCTTATATCCGATCTTCCCTCGGGTCACGGGGAGTCTGTGTCTATCTCAGGCGTCTATGGGCATTAAGGCAGGATACACCCTGGATGGAATGCCAACCCATTGCAGGACACACACACACACACACACACACACACACACACACACTCACTAGGGACAATTTTCCAAGGTGCCAATCAACCTACTGTGCATGTTTTTGGACCGGGAGGAAACCGGAGAACCCGGAGAAAAACCCCCTGAGTCACGGGGAGAACATGCAAACTCCACACACACATGGCCGAGACGGGAATCAAACCCGGACCCTGGCGGTGTGAGGCGGATGTGCTAACAATTTTATACTGTTGGTCAACACTATAAACAGTGCTGGCGGGCCGCATATTGTTGATTTTATGACGGTACATCCGTACATAAATAAAATAGTAACATAATAAAAGCATTACATCGTGCATGGAGTCTTTGTTGACATTTCTTGTAAATATAGTGTACAACCCCTGCTACAATACACTATAATATCAGTAGCAGTGTGTAAAATACGGAATCCAGAGTGGCGTCCGCATGCTACTGCCACGCCGCCATCTTGGATTTGAAGTTTCTATGGGGTCCTGAATGTTTTTCGTTTCTTTTTTGGGATGGATTCTTCCTAGGGGCACGGTGGCTTAGTGGTTAGCACGTTCGCCTCACACCTCCAGGGATCTGGGTTCGATTCCCTGTCTCGGCCATGTGTGTGTGGAGTTTGTGCATGTTCTCCCCGTGCCTCAGGGGGTTTTTCTCCGGGTTCTCCGGTTTCCTCCCCCGGTCCAAAAACATGCACGGTAGGTTGATTGGCACCTTGGAAAATTGTCCCTAGTGTATGGATGTGTGTATGTGATTGCGTGTAGACACCTGACATAGGCACAGACTCCCCGTGCAGGGTGAAGGGCCTTGCTCAGGGGCCCACAGTTAATAGCTAGTCGCGCTATTAATGTAGATTTCAATGATGTAAACCGGCGTTTTGTCATAGGTTTGACTCAGGGCGGCACGATCCTTTGCTAAAATGTGACTTCGGCAAAAAAATAAACGCAGATTTGTTGCATTCGAGTACAAAACAAAAAACAGGACAATCGGTTCAAGTGGCGAAGTAACAAAAATAAAACAAAAATAACAATAGTATGATGTGAACTGAGGACACGGTGGTTTAGTGGTTAGCACGTTCGCCTCACACCGCCAGGGTCCGGGTTCGATTCCCGTCTCGGCCATGTGTGCCATGCCTCAGGGGGTTTTGCTCCGGGTTCTCCGGTTTCCTCCCCCGGTCCAAAAACATGTACGGTAGGTTGATTGGCACCTTGGAAAATTGTCCCTAGTGTATGAATGTGTGTGTGTGTGTGTGTGTGTGTGTGTGTGTGTGTTGTGTGTGTCCCGTGTGATGGGTTGGCATTCTATCCAGGGTGTATCCTGCCTTAATGTCCATAGACGCCTGAGATAGACACAGACTCCCCGTGACCCGAGGGAAGATCGGATAAAGCGGTAGAAGATGAATGAATGAATGATTCTACCTACACATCCAGACTGATATATCTAAACTATAGTTCCGGGTATCTTTTGTTTGCAGTCCAGACTTTCTGTTGGTACAACCATCACTGCCCCGTAGTTTCCCCATCAATAACTCCACTCATTCATCATGCCCCCCCCCACCCCCCCACCCCCCCCCACCCCCCCCCCACCCCCCCCCCCCCCCCCCACCGCCCCACCGGCCGACTCTCTTCGGTTTATCGCCTCGAGATGAAAGAACAATAAGAACCTTGAACTCGAAAGGCTTCTGAGTCCTCCACTTTATCGCCGGTCACTTTCTCTGATGTGTTGTGTCTTACGGAGGTGATGGAAAAGCAACGAGGACCTCTGCGGCGCTCTCGCCGTCGTCTTTGATTA
>JACRUU010000020.1:13392763-13407763 GCA_030449085.1 Kryptopterus vitreolus
AAAGGCATTGTGGGTAATCCAACAATCACAATTACTTAAAAGGGGGTCCCATGTTGAGTTTCAGAAGGTCACGGGCTTCAATCCCACCAGCGCCGCATTATAAGCTATTAGAAGCAATGGCGATTATAAGCGATGATTTAATCTCAGTTGTAAGCACTGCAGGGTTAAGGGCCTTGCTCAGGGGCCCACAGTTAATAGCCAGTCGCTATATTAATGTAGATTTCAATGATGTAAACCGGCGTTTTGTCATAGGTTTGACTAAAATGTGACGTCGGCGAAAAAATAAACGCAGATTTGTTGCATTCGAGTACAAAACAAAAAACAGGACATTCGGTTCAAGTGGCGAAGTAACAAAAATAAAACAAAAATAACAATAGTATGATGTGAACTGAGGACACGGTGGTTTAGTGGTTAGCACGTTCACCTCACACCGCCAGGGTCCGGGTTCGATTCCCGTCTCGGCCATGTGTGTGTGGAGTTTGTGCATGTTCTCTCCGTGTCTCAGGGTTTTTTTCTCCGGGTTCTCCGGTTTCCTCCCCGGTCCAAAAACATGCACGGCAGGTTGATTGGCACCTTGAAAATTGCCCAGTGTATGCGTTGTGTGTGTATTGTGTGTGGTGTGTGTGTGTGTGTGTGTGATGGGTTGGAATTCCATCCAGGGTGTATCCTGCCTTAATGCCCATAGACACCTGAGATAGACACAGACTCCCGAGGGAAGATAGGATAAAGCGGTAGAAGATGAATGAATGAATGAAGTGAATGAAGTGAATTACTCCGGCGTGGTGTGAACGCTGTAGCCTACGCAACATAGCCGACGCCGTCGTGAGCGTTTATACTTCTGCGTCGTTCTGCAGTGACTATTCCCGAACACTAGTTGGCGGTGGTTGGGGTGTTTTGGGTTTCTGCTGTGGCAACAATAGCGGATTCCTGCAATGACAGGAATTCGTTGGCATTCTTTGTAAATATGTTTATATTTTCGCACTTCCTTGACGATCTTTTCGGCTTCTTGGTCCATGTCCGGGGGGCCTTGCTCAAGGGCCCACTATAGATAGTTTGGTATATAGTTTGGTGGTGAAAGGATTTCAGCGTGCGATCCAGAGGCCTATGCCTTACCCGTTGAGCTGCTGGGGGCATAGCTCATTGGGTAATCGCTGGGCTACTGATCGGAAGGTCGGTGGGGGTGGATTTGAGCCCTGTTATCCCCAAGCTGCCACTCTTGGGTCCTTGAGCAAGGCCCTTAACCCCTCTGTGTGCTCCAGGGGGCGCTGTATCATGGCCGACCGTGCGCTCTGACCCCAAAAGTAAGCTGTGATAAGCGAAGAAAGAATTTCACTGTGCTGTAAATGTATATGTGACAAATAAAGACTCTTCTATACTAATTGAACTGGAACACTGGAACTAAACACATTTATTTATTTATTTATTTAGTTTTTATTTTACGTACAGTCGTCTTGCAGCGCACTTTGTGTCTATTAGGTGTAATTGAGAAACGGGTGATTTCACTCAGCCTGGGGAAAAAAAAAAAGGCAGGAGCCGTGTGGAGTTTAATGGCGTGATTAGCCCACAGCGGGGCAGCCGTAATTATCCAGTATACGCTAATGACTGTACAGTGCGATCGCACAGCGGGAATGGGAAACAGCAATCCTCCCGATCCTCCTCCTCCTCCTCCTCCTCTTCTTTGTTCTTCCTGCGTTCGGATGACGCTAACAAGCGGCATTTAGCGCTTATCGGCGTTTTTCGCCCCGCGCGGATGGTGCTAATAGGCGCGCTTGACTAAAGGAAATGAATTATAAATGTTGAAATACATTTTATTTGCAATTTTTTGTGTCAAGCGGTCGGGATTTGGGTGATTGTTATGTAGATGACGGATGTTTGTCACTGGAACCGGTTAGCGGTTGTTTGCGCGACACGTGTTGTTGTTGTTGTTGTTAGCGCGGCGGAAGTCTGAGTTTAATAGTGAAAACGACAAGGCAGCATTTTCCAGAAAACAAGTGAAAATAAAAGCAAGGGTTGTTTTTTTTTCCTCACTTGACATTTTCTGGTTGTGGGATAATTGTAAAAAAAATCCATGTGGAGTTAGCAAAGGTGGAATTAGCAAAGCTGGAATTAGCATGTGAAATTAGCAAAACTGGAATTAGCAAAGGTGGAATTAGCAAAAGTTGAATTAGCACATGGAATTAGCACATGGAATTAGCACATGGAATTAGCACATGGAATTAGCAAAAATGGAATTAGCAAAAGTGGAATTAGCAAAGGTGGAATTAGCACGTGGAGTTAGCAATGGTGGAATTAGCACATGGAATTAGCAAAGGTGGAATTATCAATATATTATATATATAACCATATATTAATAGCTTTTAATGTGTTTATACACATTATTAATCTCATTTTTATAATGAAGTGTTCCTTCTTCAAATCCACTACACACAATTGCTATATTACTATATAATCATTTAATATTATAATTGATATAAGCTACAGATATATAGATAACATTTTATTTAACATATTTTATAGATAACATATAAAAATTATTATTATTATTATTATTATTATTATTATTATATCTGTACTGTATCTAAAACTAATGCATTTAATTTATCATCTGTAATTATATTATATATGATAAATATCTAAATAGAAATATCATTATATTTATTTGCTATTTATATTGCTAGTGTTTAGGTATGTATTTTATTTTAATACATTTGGTTTATTTTATTGTCTCTTTAATATATATATATATATATATATCTATATATATATATATATATATATATATAATATATATATATATTATTTATTATATTTTTTAGCTTAATAATTGAATCTTTTTTTTATACACAAAAATAATAAAGAAATAAAATTTCTGTGTGGCCGTACGCATTGAGGGCCATCAGCGGGTAAGCTGCAGACTTAATACTCTTAAAGCATTTGGTCACTTATACAGTGTTTACTCGGTCCTGCTGTCACAGTTACACACGGTGACCTCAATGCTACATCGGGATCGATACTAATCTGCTCTGTAATGTATGTCCCATTGATTGGCTAACCCCGGGGGGTTATTAGGACGCCTCTGCCTTTTAAACAGGGTGATAATCCCGGATAATAATGGCAATTGAGACCCTTTAGCTCCCTGGTGGAACACAGACACGAGCCAGCACCAGTCATTCGGATCGTACTGTTTCCAAATCCATATTTCTGACTGGGATGTTGGGGGGGGGGGGGGATAAGCTCTCGTTCGACATCATTCTCACAGGATAGAGATTTCCTGTACGTTTGCTTCAGCCAAAAAGAGGCACCAGTTTGCCGGACATGACAGTAAGACTGTAAGATGATGTCACTCACGTCAGATTCCATGTCGTTTTTCTAGATTGATTTTGGTAAACAGGAAACTGATTGCGTTTCGAAACCCGACTGTTCCCGGAACAGTGTACAAAATAATATAAAGCTAGCCTTATAGCTGCGTGCGGTTTTGGAAACCATCCTTTTGTGTATATATATATATATATATATATATAGATAATTTTATAGATATATATATATATATATATATATATATATATATATATCGGCACGGTGGCTTAGTGGTTAGCACGTTCCCGTCTCGGCCATGTGTGTGTGGAGTTTGCATGTTCTCTCCGTGCCTCAGGGGGTTTTTCTCCGGGTTCTCCGGTTTCCCCCCGATCCAAAAACATGCACGGTAGGATGATTGGCAACTTGGAAAATTGTCCCTAGTGTGTGAATGTGTGTGTGAATGTGTGTGTCCTGTGATGGGTTGGCATTCTATCCAGGGTGTATCCTGCCTTAATGCCCATAGACACCTGAGATAGGCACAGACTCCCCATGACCCGAGGGAAGATCGGATATAGAATAGAAGATGAATGAATGAATGAATATATATATATATCTTCTATCGCGTTATTCAACTCTTTCGGGTTTACATTTACATTTACATTTGCGGCATTTGGCAGACGCCCTTATCCAGAGCGACTTACAACTGAGCAATTGAGGGTTAAGGGCCTTGCTCAAGGTCCCACTAGTGGCTTGGTGGTTGTGGGGATTGAACCTGCAATCTTCTGGTCCAGAGGCCTATGCCTTAACCACTAAGCCACCACCTCCAAACGGGGTTGCGGGGAACCTGTGCCTATCTCAGGCATAACGGCAGGATACATCCTGTATGAAATGTATGGAGCGTAGCAAACAAGTGTAATTCCTGTGTAATGCCTACCACATACACATATATGCACAGTACGACCTGCAGTGAAATGCTTCTTATCCAGAATATGAACATAAACAAGAAAAGAAATAGTGCAGCATTTATAAAGAAGTAAATATAATACAAATGAAATAAAAATAAAAACTTCATAATAAAGAAAAAAAAAGATATAAAGTGTATAAAATGTAAAGTGTGCAGTGTAAAGTGACCAGTGTAAAGTGTGCAGTGTAAAGTGACCAATGTAAAGTGTGCAGTGTAAAGTGACTAGTGTAAAGTGTGCAGTGTAAAGGGTCCGGTGTAAAATGTCCAGTGTATATTGACCAGTGTAATGTGTCCAGTGCAAATTGACCAGTGTAAAGTAACCAGTGCAATCTGTTCAGTGTAAATTGACCATTGTAAAGTGTCCAGCGTAAAGTGTCCAGTGTATAGTGTCCAGTATAAATTGACCATTGTAAAGTGTCCAGTGTAATATGTCCAGCGTAAAGTGTCCAGTGTATAGTGACCAGTGTAAAGTGTCCAGTGTAATATGTCCAGCGTTAAGTGTCCAGCGTAAAGTGTCCAGCGTAATATGTCCAGCATAAAGAGTTCAGTGCAAATTGATCAGTGCAAAGTGTTCATTGTAAAGTGACCAGTGTAAAGTGTTCATTGTAAAGTGACCAGTGTAAAGTGTTCATTGTAAAGTGACCAGTGCAAAGTGTTCATTGTAAAGTGACCAGTGTAAAGTGTTCATTGTAAAGTGACCAGTGTAAAGTGTTCATTGTAAAGTGACCAGTGCAAAGTGTTCATTGTAAAGTGACCAGTGTAAAGTGTTCATTGTAAAGTGACCAGTGCAAAGTGTCCAGAGTAAAGTGTCCAGAGTAAAGTGTCCAGTGTAAAGTGTCCAGTGTAAAATGTCCAGTGTAAAGTGTAAAGTGTCATCAGTGTAAAGTGTAAACCAGTGTAAAGTGTTCATTGTAAAGTGTAAACCAGTGTAAAGTGTTCATTGTAAAGTGACCAGTGTAAAGTGTTCATTGTAAAGTGACCAGTGTAAAGTGTTCATTGTAAAGTGACCAGTGTAAAGTGTTCATTGTAAAGTGACCAGTGCAAAGTGTCCAGAGTAAAGTGACCAGTGTAAACATGTCCATTGTAAAGTGACCAGTGTAAAATGACCAGTGTAAAATGTAAAGTGATCAGTGCAAAGTGTTAAGTGTAAAGTGTCCAGTGTAAAGAAACCATTGTAAAGTGTCCAGAGTAAAGTGTCCAGTGTAAAGTGTCCAGTGTAAATTGATCAGTGCAAAGTGTAAAGTGTCCAGTGTAAAGAAACCATTGTAAAGTGTCCAGTGTAAAGTGTTCATTGTAAAGTGTTCAGTGTCTGGTGTAAAGTGTCTGGTGTAAAATGTCCAGTGTAAAATGTCCAGTATAAGTCAAGTACAGTATCGTGACCCTTGTGCAATGTTGTGCAGTTAAGAGTGGTACCCTGCTACTTACTGTATACATTACTGTATTATTTTATACTGTTTATTCATTTTAAATGTGTTATTGTTTTTTTTTTTATAACTTCTTCTTAAGCATTCAGGACAAGGACGTTTTTATAGCTTATGTCTTCGTTAGGAGACATGCGTAGTCGAGTAGCGGAAAACAACGAACGAAAAACAAGATTCAAACAAACTCTTGGACCTGGTTCGTATGGGTATTGCTGTTCCTGGTTCGTAGGGTATACGTAGGGTATCGTAGGGTAAACTTGATTCTATTCCTCAGGAATCGAATCAAGCAGACTACAAGTTTTTTTTTTTTTTTCTTTTTTTTTTTTTAAACGAAGTCCAAATGCTCATCTGGACTAAATTGCTGCTAATCCCCCAATTTCCCGCCACCGGCTCTTTTCCACAGTGACACATCTGCAGGATCTGCATGGATGGGGAGGAAGGAAGGAGGGAAGGGCGAAACGCAGAATATCGTCTTGTTTATTCCTGCTCGTTCTTCCCAACCCGCCCCCCCCCCACCCCAACCCGTCCCACCCACCCCTTCATATTTTACTTCTGAGCCGTCACTCAACTTCTCTCCTTCCCTCGTCTGTCCTCCCTTTGCGGCTTTTCTCTCACGTCCAGCCTGTGGGACGGACTTTTTTCGCGATCTGGAGGAGCATCTGCGATCAATTAGAGCGCGGCTGCAGCCACCCATGGACTCGGTGACGGATGGGGGCTCGTGTATTTATAGCCGAGGTAATTGGCAACACACACATACACGAACAAACACATGTTTCGTCGTGCCAGCGCCTTTCTCAAGCACATCGCAGGCCTTTTCCCAATTATAATTCATACTCGATATACGTTTTTGTCGTTTTTCCTTATGCGCCTACTCCCTCGGCGGACGGTCACACTCGTCTCGACTAAATCACGCTAGCCTGTGTGCATCTCGATCGAGCGCCAGGACAAATCGCCCATGGCGCTCCTGGTATCACACGCAGGTGTACAAGTAGGACGTGTGTTTTACAGGATGTAATGATCGCTCCCGGGATGTTCACGCAACCAACCAACACCCAGTGTCCATTAAAACTGCGAAACAGGAAACAATCCAGCGCCGGGGGGGAAATGTCCCGAGCCGGAAAAAGTGAATATGGTCGCCATTACGGACCGCGAGATTCCGAGCCTTTTCCAGAATCCGTGCAGCTGATCCGGAAGTCCTAAACCCGGAGCCGGGGCTATCCGTCCGGACCTGTCAGCGCATTAAAACCAGTGAATGGGGGGAAAACGGCGACCAGACC
This sequence comes from Kryptopterus vitreolus, assembly GCA_030449085.1. Lineage (NCBI taxonomy): Eukaryota > Metazoa > Chordata > Actinopteri > Siluriformes > Siluridae > Kryptopterus > Kryptopterus vitreolus. The sequence continues at coordinate 13,399,723 of JACRUU010000020.1, forward strand.
ACATCTGCCCCTTGTTAGGCGGCGTAAATGACTGCCATGTGCTATCGCTGATAAATACTCCGGCCTATTTATTGGAGCGCAGCAAATTGGCAACAAACACACCGACGCGGGATCGAAGGACTATAAATATCGGACGCGATGAAAGTTTTAAAACGTGCCGGCGCTGCTTTACGAGAGTCGCGGCTTCCCTTCGTTTTCGTATTTATATACTTCCCTCTGCTATTAAACAACAACAACAAAAAAAAAACACTCTCTCGTTTCTTTACTCTCTATCCGCACTAAAGCGCCCAAGGGTCGGCGTCGTGACGCGGGCGTACGATCTTATCGAGGCGACGCAGAAACGCGACCGAAATTCCGGAGCGAATCGGCAGCAGACGGGCCGTAAACCCTGTGTAATTGCATATTTGGAGTTTATCTGTGTGTGTGTTTTTTGTTGTTTTTTTGCAAAAAAAAAAGAAAAAAAAAGCACATGATTCTCTTCCCTGGTGGTCCTTAAACACATCCATATGTCCCATGTTTCTCTTCTCACTCCTCTCCCGTCGCTATTCTCTATCTCCCCCCCCAAACCCACTCCACCCCACCCCTCTCTCTCTCTCTCGTCCTCTCTCTCTCTTTTGAAACGTTACCCCGTTGCAATGATTAGCCCGACCTGCGTGCCGTGCTTTTTCCTGTTGTGAAGATGTGAGACACTTTTTCCTACGTCATGATGGGGGTTTTCGCCCTGGACGTCGGATGTCAGCGGCGTCCGACCGGGAACACACACACACACACACAGGGATTTGGATCGGATCATGTGTGGGCTCGGAGAAAGAAAGCCCATCTGTTTTAAAACACGTGCTAAATATTAGCACGTTCGCTCCCCCCCCCCCCCCACACCCCCCCAAAGTTTCGCCGAGTCGAGGGCGGGGCAACGAGAGAGGCGGAAAGGTCCCGGGCCGGGGGTTTAGACACTGTTTGAAACTGGAAACCCCTTTTTCAGCCTTATTTGTTTTATGATTCGGCGGGACGCCGTGTTTACACTCGACGTGCAACATCTGGATTAGATAATTTGTCTGGAATTAACCGCCGCTGGATGCTTATCGAGGCCAGTCTGATTAAATCTGTTTGATGTTTCTGCTTTGTGTTTTATAATGATTTTTTTTGTTAACCACCCCCCCACTCTCTCTCTCTCTCTTTCTCTCTCTCTCTCTCTCTCTCTCTCTCTTTCTCTCTCTCTCTCTCTCTCTCTCGTGTCAAAGTGTCAGTGTGAGATTTGCATAACAGATGAAGGTCGCATTTGGAACGCCGGTTATCCCCCAAACACACTCGCGGCACGCAGGCTGACCTGCGCTTTATAATTAGCGTCCCTCTTTTGATCTGTAGTGTTTAGTTTGAAAAACAAAGCGAATGGTGGCGTATTGCGTACAGCACAGGTCCAAGTCTTGCCAATAAAGAAATAAATAAATAACTACATGGCAGCGTACACAAAGCTGATAAGTGTTCCTGTTTGTTTACATGTTTGTTTGTTTCCCTTGGATCATTCCCACGTGCTGTGGAATCAAACAGTCCTGTGTGTTAACACATAAACACATTCTCAGAGCCAGAGAAAGAGAAAGAAAGAGCGAGAGAAAGAGAGAGAGAGACAGAGAGAGCTGAGAGTTTGCCAACGCATTAGCATTAGCGTGTCATCGAGTCATTCGGAAACGCCGTTAGAATTAACGCGATGTTAACTCATTTCATGAATGAAGCTAGCGCATTGCTACCCCGCTAGCACCGCGTGATCGGTGTCGGCTCGTCGACTTAAGTGCGAATAATTGAGCATCATTTAACGAAGCGGCCCCCGGGGGGCCCCAAACAATTTGGCTCTTGTCGGATATCTGGGTCTCATTAGCTTCCTCGAGTCGTTCGTCTTTCCATACGTCCGTCGCGAGGCATGACATCACGACGTATGTTGTGAAAGCCAGCGTTCGATTTTGCACTCCGATATGAGAAATGAGTTCGTGACTGAGTGGTGTGATGTTATTGTTACCACCCTGAAGGTGAGGGTTTTCCGCTGACAGCTCCCCCTGAAGTGATGTATATTTACATTTACAGCATTCGCAGGGGCGCCCTTATCTAAAATGACATAACTGAGCAAATTGAGGGTTAAGGGCCTTGCTCAAGGGCCCCACTAGTGGCATTTGAACCTGCAATCTTCTGGTCAAGAGGCCAGTGCTTTAACCACTGAGCCATCACCTCTATATATAAACCACTTCTGTATATTCCCACTATTCCATACCACTTTGCCCTCAGTTTTCAACCCCACTCTAAACCACTGAGCCATCACATCTATATATAAACAATTCTGTATATTCCCACTACCATACACTTTGCCCTCAGTTACATTATGTATATATATATATATATATATATATATATATATATATATATATACGTCCCTGGTCCGGTGGCTTAGTGGTTAGCACGTTTGCCTCACACCTCCAGGGTCGGGGTTCGATTCCCTCGGCTTCATGTGTATGTGTGGAGTTTGCATGTTCTCTCCCCGTGTCTCAGGGGGTTTTTTCTCCGGGTTCTCCTGTTTCCTCCCAGTCCAAAAACACCACATGCACGGTAGGTTGATTGACTGCGAGGGTTGGATCCCTACCAGCGGTGTGTTCTGCCTTAATACCATAGACGCATTAATAGAGATAGACTCCAGACTGTGACCCGAGGTAAGATCGGAGATAGAGGGGTGAGAGGTTGAAGATGAATGAATATTATTATATATATATATATATATATATATATATATATATAATATATTAATATATATTATATATACCGGTAAATTCTGGTCTATAAAGCGCACCTGCATATAAGCCGCATCGCTCTATTAAAAAAAAAACCCCAAAAAAAAAATAAATAAGCCGCACCCTGCATACAAGCCGCATCCGCTTTTGAATTGTAAATGTACATGTATGTACCTAAATAGATCCTTTCCTAACCTGTATTTAAACACGGTGTAACGGTGGACGCTGCACAGAGACGCGGAGATCCGGAATTCATACAAAACAGGATTTATTAGAATAAAGAACTCAGGAGACGCCGCTCATACGGAGCAACCAGACAGGCTAGGGAGCCTTGCGCTCTGCGCGCCGTGGTACCGGAGTAGTACCGGAGAGCAGGAGTCCGGGAATCAGGAACAGACAAAGGTTAGGCATTAAACATATATCGAGCGTCCGTGTCCGCGACACTAGGAATGTGCTACGAGCCCGGACGGGGATTGTAGGGTAACCGGCTTATATCGGGGAGAGGGAAAATCAGGAATAGCTGAGGTGTGTTGTGTGTGTGCGTGTGTGTGTGTGTGTGTGTGTGTGGTGGTTTGGTGGGGAAAAGACAGGGAGAGAGAGAGAGAGAGAGAGCAACCGAGCAGCAACTTTGCTGATTAAGAAGGGGACAGAACCAAGAGAAAATAAGCGCTATTTACAGTATTTATCTTCATTTCTCCTGTGTGTGAAATGACGTCACCTTAACCTTGTAAAGATAGAGTTTGTCCTCCTTCTATCCGCAGCTTCTACCCACTTATATCTGCTAAAGAGGAACTAGCGCATTCTTCTTCTTTGCATTTATTTTGTGTTAGTTTTGATTCTAATTCCGGTTAGAGCCCCTAGCGGTCGGGAAAAAAATCTGCAGAATAGCCGCACCTTATTATTAGCCGCATGGTTCAAAACCTAGGAAAAAGGAGGGTAGCGGCTATAGTCCAGAATTTACGGTATATATATATATAATATATAATATATATATATATATATATATATATCTATATATATATATATATATATATATATAATAGCAAATCCAGCTTATAGGAAGTGTCATGCCTTTTTAGGTTAAAGGAGGCGTGGCCATCAAAAACGTCAGTCACTGTAAACGCCCTTTAATCGTTTCAGGCCTAATAAAAGAGGTGTGTGGTATTGGTACCATCCACTTTAGCCTCATTGGATGTCTTCGCAGTAAAGGAAGCATGGCCTGAATACTGGACAGAAATGGGTGGCCTGGACACCTGTCCCAATAGTGCTCCAATAGGAATACCCTGAGAAAGTGCACCTACGCTAAAGAAAGGGGTGGCGTGGACACATGCTAGTCCCAATAAGGGGTGGGGGGCCTGGCCCCCTATACCAAAAAGGATCCAATAAAGGAGGGGTGCGCTGAGAAAACTGAATAAAGGAGGTGTGGCCTGGAACATGCATGTCCCAATAAAGGAGGTGTGGCCTGAATACCTGATAGTGTGGCCTGGATACAGGTGTGGAATGGATACATGCTAGTCCTGTTAAAGGAGTTGTGAGCTTGGATATTTTTTAGTTCAAATAAAGGAGGCGTGTCCAGGACACATACTAGTTCCCAATAAAGGAGGTGTGGCCTGGACACATGCTAGTCCCAATAAAGGAGGCTTGGCCTGGACACATGCTAGTCCCAATAAAGGAGGTGTGGCCTGAATACCTGCTTGTCCTAATAAAAGAGGCATGGCCGGAATACGCTGCTAGTCCCAATAAAGGAGGTGTGGCCTGAATACCTGCTAGTAAAAGAGGTGTGGCCTGGATACATGCTAGTCCTAATAAAGGAGGTGTAACTTGGATATCTTTTAATTCAAATAAAGGAGGCGTGGCCTGGACAGATACTAGTCCCAATAAAGGAGGTGTGGCTTGGACACATGCTAGTTCCAATAAAGGAGGTGTGGCCTGTAAACATGCTAGTCCCAATAAAGGAGGTGTGGCCTGGACACATGCTAGTCCCAGAGAATAAAGGAGGCTTGGCCTGGACACATGCTAGTCCCAATAAAGGAGGTGTGGCCTGAATACCTGCTAGTAAAAGAGGTGTGGCCTGGACACATGCTATTCCCAATAAAGGAGGTGTGGCCTGGACACATGCTAGTCCCAATAAAGGAGGTGTGGCCTGAATACCTGATAGTGTGGCCTGGATACAGGTGTGGAATGGATACATGCTAGTCCTGTTAAAGGAGGTGTAGCTTGGATATTTTTTAGTTCAAATAAAGGAGGCGTGTCCAGGACACATACTAGTTCCAATAAAGGAGGTGTGGCCTGGACACATGCTAGTCCCAATAAAGGAGGCTTGGCCTGGACACATGCTAGTCCCAATAAAGGAGGTGTGGCCTGAATACCTGCTAGTAAAAGAGGTGTGGCCTGGACACATGCTATTCCCAATAAAGGAGGTGTGGCCTGCATACATGCTAGTCCTAATAAAGAGGGTGCAACTTGGTATACCTTTAAGTCCCAGGAGCGACCTGTGTACCTGTCAGTCCTAGTAAAAAGAGGTGTGGCCTGAGATGGCCTGGTTAATGCCTCCTGTTGCTCGGCACTTGTCACTTTGTTTCGCGTCGCATCCCTTCCTATCGCGTCAAAATGGCTTTTAACAGTGCGATAATATATATCGTGTTGTTTTTTTTATCCACCATGTCTCAGGACGCACACGAAGAGGTCAAGCCATTCGCCCCCCCCCCCCCCCCCCCCCCGACGGGTGGGGAGTGGGGGGGGGGGGGAAGCAATACGACGAGTAGTTAAATAAGTAAAGTTAAAAATAAAAGTATCTTTGTTCCTCCCAGCGGGTCTTTAACAATAATGGGTGTTTGATGGTGAAAGGCTACGAGGCATTAGGGATGTTCCCGGCTCTCTCCGTCAGGGAAGAACAATCTCCCTTCTCTACCACGCCGACCGACTATTCTAACGCCAAGTAACAGATGCCGGACCCTGGGTGTTTTATTGACTCTAGACATCTGTTAATACAGTGGCTCGATCCTCGCCGAGTGTTTGTTGATGCGCGGACAAGAGAGGCCGAGCGCCAGATGAAACAATCAGAGAAGCGTCGATAACTATCTGTAAAGCCTGTCGTTGTGCTGAAGCGACGAGGTGGGATTTATTGCCGGGCTCCGTCGTGGGTGGGGTGAGAAGCGAGGCAAGAGCGTCCATCCTGAAATGTCGCCAGTGCAACAGCTGCAACTTGTCAAGGCTTTGACGAGTTATTGCTTCTTTTTTTGTGGGATCTTTTCTTTTTTTTTTCTTTTTTTTATACCAGTAACGCATGACTAATCGGCAGGATTGGAACCCGGCAGGAAAAGTCCCAGTGACGAAGTCGTTACAGGTTTCCAGTGCACTATTACGGATCGGTCAGTAGGCGACATTTCATTCAGTCCTTCATCTTCTACCCCTTTATCCGATCTTCTCGGGTCACGGGGAGTCTGTGCCTATCTCAGGCGTCTATGGGCGTTAAGGCAGGATTCACCCTGGATGGAATGCCACACACACACACACACACACATTCATACACTAGGGACAATTTTCCAAGGTGCCAATCAACCTACCGTGCATGTTTTTGGACCGGGGGAGGAAACCGGAGAAAAACCCCTGAGGCACGGGGAGAACATGCAAACTCCACACACACACATGGCTGAGACGGGAATCGAACCCGGACACTGGCGGTGTGAGTCGAACGTGCTAACCGCTAAACCACCGGGCCCCTTAAACGACATTTGTTCCCGCATTTTGCCAGTGAAAAAAAAAAATCCCGCCTGTCCCATTCCGAACATTTCTTTTCCTTTTATTGGTCGCCTACAGTAGCACGTGAAGCCACGGCCATTTGTCTCCTGTCTAACTTTCACAGTAGTGTTTTGTTTGCGAGACAGCGAGAGTGTGTGAGTTCTGTAAATGGATATCTCTCACCATGAGAAAACGCCGGGGCTGATTTATTGCCGTTGTTGCGATTTCCTGCGGTGAAGGCAGACTCGAATTCTTCGGACATGTCCTCTTTTCTCTCTCTCACTCTTTATGCGATACTTGTACGCCGGTTTGTCGATGTTGCACCAAAAGAAGAAGGCAAATACGACGAAATGCTACACAAACATTGTACAAGCTAATTCAGTCGTTTTGGTAAAGCCTCAGTAGGTGTGGCCTTATACTACAATTAGCATATTTGATTGACAGCTGTCGGTGGGACACGCCCTATTGAGCTGGAATATAATATTATACAGTATATTGAGTATTCATTCATCTTCTAGCGCTTTATCCGATCTTCCCTCGGGTCACGGGGAGTCTGTGTCTATCTCAGGCGTCTATGGGCATTAAGGCAGGATACACCCTGGATGGAATGCCAACCCAATCACAGGACACACACACACACACACACACACATTCATACACTAGGGACAATTTTCCAAGGTGCCAATCAACCTACCGTGCATGTTTTTGGACCGGGGGGAGGAAACCAGAGAACCCGGAGAAAACCCCCCTGAGGCACGGGGAGAACATGCACAAACTCCACACACACATGGCCGAGACGGGAATCGAACCCGGACCCTTGCGGTGTGAGGCAAATGTGTTAACCACTAAGCCACCGTGCCCCTATATTGAGTATTTTGTATTTCAAATTACACATTCAAGCTTTACAGCTTTTTCGCTTGCTAGTTAACTCGGCTGCAATGACGCAATGAAATAAATAATAAATAAAAACAACAACATCTTGTGGGCAGAACAAATGAACCACGTGTGTCTGGCGAAGGTGCACATTTCACACCCGTCCATATTTTTTTGGCATGATTAGCATTGCATCATCTCGGATCGAAAACGTATTCTATTATATCACATTGTATGCCATCATGGCTTATCATATCATAGTAATGAACTCAAATCAACTCAAATCGACTTTAACGGCGCTAATGTTATTAACGCGTGATTAACGCAGTGTGCATTACTATGTGAGCGATCTGCTCCTTCACTCTGCGTCGTGTCGTGCGAATGAACGAAACCTTATAAAAATAAATAAATAAACGTTCAGCGCATCCACTCACGCTTCCGAAATTTCCCCCGAATTACGTACGCCCCCTAGCTGCGCATTCACAACAGGTACGATCTCCTCACTATATTAGCGTATATTACCGTACGGAACCTTACGCAAGCGCATCGCATTCCCAAATCCGTATTACTGCAATAAAGCGCAATTTTTTATTACTGAACGCAATATAAGCGCTTCCGTATAACCTAAACACCGTATCACCAGTTTATATGGAAAAGCA
>JACRUU010000020.1:13412763-13415263 GCA_030449085.1 Kryptopterus vitreolus
CATTCATTCATCTTCTACCGCTATATCCGATCTTCCCTCGGGTCACGGGGAGTCTGTGCCTATCTCAGGCGTCTATGGGCATTAAGGCAGGATACACCTTGGATGGAATGCCAACCCATCGCAGGGCACACACACACACACACACACACACATTCACACACTAGGGACAATTTTCCAAGGTGCCAATCAACCTACCGTGCATGTTTTTGGACCGGGGGAGGAAACCGGAGAAAACCCGGAGAAAAAAACCCCCTGAGGCACGGGGAGAACATGCAAACTCCACACACACATGGCCGAGACGGGAATCGAACCCGGACCCTGGCGGTGTGAGGCGAACGTGCTAACCACTAAGCCACCGTGCCCCTATTATTAGTTTATTAAATAATAAATATTATTACATTTATTTGCATATTGAGAGTTCTGGATCGCTTTTTCTAAGATTTTGTATGTATACGACGCCATGTGTGTGTGTATATGTGTGTGTGTGTGTGTCGCTCGTGTGTGCGTGTATTTGTTTGTGTGCGCGTTTGTGTTTGGGGGTGCATATTTTCATATACCATTGCATTTAAGTAAGTATAAGACCAAATAAGATAAGTACTAATAATAAATATTAAAGAATGGAAAATATGTTTTGTAAAAGATCATTTTGCTTTCCAAAAACACATTAAACTCTTGGGTTTGCAGGTGCGTGTGTGTGTGTGTGTGTGTGTGTGTGTGTGTGTGTGTGTGTGTGTGTGCGCCCCGCGCGCGCTTGTGCTTGGATTGTGTGTGTGCGCATGTGTGTAAACCTGATTTATTTTTAATATCGTCGATGCGCGGTTTGGTGTCAGCTCCGGGTTTTAGAAGCCGGCGTGAAAAAAAAAAAAAAACCTAATGTAATTATACGCGCTAAGGTAAATTAATAAATGAACACTTTGAAATAAGAGAAGGTAAAAAAAATCTTCAAAAGGTCTTTTACAGACCACTGCCACACACACACACACACACACACGCACACACGCACACACACACACACACACACACACACACACACACACACACATAGGAAATAAAAGCCACAAGCGACGGAAAATTAAATTTGACCAAAAATAAATGGGGAACAGAGAGGTGCATGGCGGCGGGGTTTCTCCTGGGATTTATTTCACTTCATTTCACAGAAAGAAAAATACTTCAGCTGCATAAGCGACGTGGTTCTATATTTATTTTTATAATAATAATAATAATAATAATAATAATAATAATAATAATTAATTATTATTATTATTATTATTTCATCATCATTATTACTATTACTATTACTATTACTATAATAATAATAATAATAAGAAGAAGAAGAAGAAGAAGAAGAAGAATAAACAATAATATTAATAATAATAATAATATTATTATTATTAATATTATTGTTATTACATTGATTTAATTTCATAGATTTTTGCTATAATCATCATTATTGTTGTTGTTATAATTGTTATTTATTATTGTTTTATTATTATTATTAATATTTTATTATTATTATTATTATTATATTATTTATATTATTCATTCATTCATTCATTCATTCATCTTCTACCGCTTTATATCCGATCTTCCCTCGGGTCACGGGGAGTCTGTGTCTATCTCAGGCGTCTATGGGCATTAAGGCAGGATACACCCTGGATGGAATGCCAACCCATCGCAGGACACACACACACTCACAACTCACACACACACACACACACACACACACACACACACACACACAACTAGGGACAATTTTCCAAGGTGCCAATCAACCTACCGTGCATGTTTTTGGATCGGGAGGAAACCGGAGAACCCGGAGAAAAAAAAAACCCCCCCTGAAGGCACGGGGAGAACATGCACAAACTCCACACACACATGGCCGAGTCGGGGAGTCGAAAACCCGGACTCCTGGCGGTGTGAGGCGAACGTGCTAACCCACTAAGCCACCGTGCCCCCTATTATTATTATTATTATTATTATTATTATTATATTATTATTATTATTATTATTATTATTATTATTATTATTATTATTATTATACGCTGCACCAGCATAAATAACTTGCATGCCTCCTTTCTCTTCTCTCTCACTTTTTTTTTTTTTTTTACTTATTTGAGTGCGGTGCTACCCACGAGACCACGCCCCCGTGGGTGGCACCGCACTCAAATAAGTTTTTCGCACCATTCACGTGAAATCACTCCCGTTCAAGTCAGAGCGGCGGTGGGTGCTAAAGCCGAGCTAATAAAAAAACTGTGCTACGCGCTCGTGTGTGTGTATGTGTGTGTGTGTGTGTGTGTGTGTGTGTGTGTGTGTGTGTATGCGTGCGAAAAGTATTAGAATAAACAATATACTCTTTTTTTTTTACAATAGTAATATGCATTTCTTTAAAACATTTTAGGTTTAATATTTAATAAATATGTATGTATATATATATATATATCCTACACGCCACGCCCCACACACAAACACACAACAAAAAACCTAAGCGAAACTGATCGCT
>JACRUU010000020.1:13417763-13420263 GCA_030449085.1 Kryptopterus vitreolus
TCACTAATGTATTTCTTTTTTTTATTCTGTCAACGGACAAATAGAAACATCAGATCATTATCTATTTATGTATTTATTTACTTGTTTGTTTATTGCTTGTTCTACCTACGAAAAAAAAATCCCCACAATTATTTATTCCACTTTGAAACAAAAACCACGGATGTCAATATGTATTATGCATTCATTGCTTTGTATTTGCTTACTTATTAATCATTTATTTATTCATGCATTTGCGAATTTACATCATTATTTTACATTTCTTTTTTTCTGCTTACAAACCAAAGAAACCCTGCAATAAAAATATGATTTATTTGCTAAATTACTTTGTAATTTGTTCAAACAAACACACAATAGCAAATTGTATCCATCTATTTATTGGTTTGTTTCTATTTACTTAATCAGGTGCATATTCTGTCCAATAGCAAACTGAATATATTTATGCCTGTACTTGTTTATACGTTTGTTTATTCGGCTTATTAACAGTTATTTCTCGTCCTTAAAGCAGAGCAGGTCATCTCAGTGGAATTAGCAGATAAAACTCCGCCATTGTGCGCCTCTGATTAAGTCGCTGCTCCGCAATGAGATTGTGAAGAGGGGGTTAGGGGTCTAGGGATCTAGGGAACGAGGGAAGAAGGGTGTAGGTCAAGTGATGCAGGACTTTCCCTCTGCTCCCTGTAGACAAGCCGGGAGGCGGGTGAAGGACGTTGCCCTTGCGGTCACCTCTCACAGCCGATTGGATTTCAATAAAATGCAAATGCGCGAGTCTGGCTGCGGCTAATCCATTGATTCGACAATGAATATAGTGAGCACTCGGAGACCCTCCACGACTATTAGGATGAATGCCGAGGTAAAGCCCAGGCAAGAAGCGGAGATGTGAAGAAATGCTGCGCAACCCCTTCGACAGCTCTGGCCGGCGATTTGCATTCCTTTGGAGAACAACTTGTAATCCCCTTCTCCCTCCCAGCATGCCAAGATACACACAACACTTTTATTATCCCAGTCAACAAATCGTTTAGCTCATTCCAAACCTATTAACGCCTAATGCGCGTTGCCCAATCCTGCAGCTTCAGCGTGGGACCCTCCTGAGACCCGCACACGTCGTCTCACACACAGCAAAACAAAATGACATGGCAACTTTACATGCTAATTCCACACGATATCCTCCCAAAGACGATATATATATATACCCCTATATATATATATATATATATATATATATATATATATATATATATATATACCCCACCTCATTTCCTCAAACCACCAATATGCAATATAGTAAACTTTGCTTTATAGTTACATTTGGCGTTGGGCTTTATTTCAAGTTTTAGTTTATAAATGTGAACCAAAAAAATACTGTTCACATTTACACCGAATCTAGTTTTGTTCGTTTTAGCTCCTAACCATAAATCTATTAAACACGTTATAATTCTAACGTGAAACTATATTTTGATTCATAGAGTTAAATCAAGTTAAATGTCATTTCTGATTCACTGAGGATTTGTTCACATTTTGAGTCCGGGTTCTCTCAAGGTTTGGTTTTCCTTGCCACCCTCGTCCGAGGTTTACTGATCATGCACAAATATCTTTTTTTTTTTTTTTTACATTCTGTAAAGTTACTTTGAAACAATGTGAATTGCGAAATTAGCTTGAACTTGAGATTTAAACTGCACAACCACCCATTAAGGTTATAAAATCTGTTTTGTTTTTTCACGTTTGGTATTTCCTCGTGAAAAATAAAAACATTTGTTTGTATACGAATTCATGTTTTTGTTGGTTTGTTTGTTTGTGGGCTTGTTTGATATAAAGTAGCATTTCTATTATGTAAATACAGTAAACAATGCTTCAATTTCTTCTTCCTCCTCCATTATATTGTTTGTATTTTGCTTGTTTGTTTATTAACGTATTGTTGTTTGTCTGATTATAAATTTGTGAACTTTTTTCTCTTTTACTCGGTGTGTTAATAAGAAAGCCTTATAGATAAAACGGTTATAAGCCGTTATATAGTGTTATAAGCCGTATAGAAAAACGGTTCAAACAGTGAACAGCTAAAATCCCGCTTTATTGTGTACTGAGTGTGTAGTCACTGACCGCATAGAGTATTAAGTGTTTGTAGTGTGTGTGTTGAGTGTGTTGAGTGTGTGTGTGTGTGTTGAGTGTGTAGTGGGAAGCGAGTCTACGTAGTGAGTGTGTGTACTAGCGATTGTGTGTAGTAAGTGTGTAGAGTGCATCTACTGACTGTATGTAGAGAGTGTGTATTGGGTGTACTGTATGTATTGAATTTCTGTTGACTGTGTGTAGTCAGTCTGTGTGTGCGTATAATTGTATATATTGATTGTGTAGTCAGTTTGTTTATTAATAATGCTGTGAGCGTGTTGTTAGTGTGTGTATTAACAATGTTGTGAGTGTGTATTGAATGTATACAATATGTGTATGCGGTGCGTGTGTATAGTATATAGAACTGCTTAAGGTTTTGTTTGCGTGTTTGTTTGTTTGTGTT
>JACRUU010000020.1:13425263-13432763 GCA_030449085.1 Kryptopterus vitreolus
CGCACGTAGATTTGCTGCTCGTAATCTGATACTAAATATGAAAAAAATTCTATTTATTTTATACAGGGTTTATACAACAGACTGAACATCCTTATATTATATTTAAAGCCGTTTTTTTATTGTAAGTTGAAATAATTGAATGAAATTTTTCCAACCTCTATTTCAGCTGCTTCCATTAGGGGTCGCTGCAGCAAGCTCACCATACTTAATAATAAAGGGACAGATGCCCTTACTAACATAACCTAACCCACTTATCCAGGACTTGGTAATGGGGTCTTACACCTGAATTTGGGGGAAGGGGGTTTAAGGGCCATACTGAAGGGCTTGGTGGTGCAGGGATTTGAACCTGTGACCATTCACACCAAAGTCGGATGCTTTAACTACTATCTATATTAATGCCTATATTTATAATGTCAGGATGTTATGACGAACCTTAAACCGGGACTACTTTTGATTTTGGGAATACTACAGCATATTATAAGTATGGTTGTAGAAATAGAAATAGAAAATACGTCTTTAAATAAAATATACGGATGTTCAGCCAGCTGTATAAAGTATAATATAAATAATAATTTATATTATTTTTTATATTATTTATATTTATATTATAATAATATAATCTAAATAATAATATAAATGATAATTTATATTTCAATAATAATAATATAATATCACGGTGGTTTTAGTGGTTAGCACGTTCACCACCCACACCGCCAGGGTCCGGGTTCGATTCCCGTCTCGGCCATGTGTGTGTGGAGTTTGCATGTTCTCCCCGTGCCTCAGGGGTTTTTTCTCCGGGTTCTCCGGTTTTCCTCCCCCGGTCCAAAAACATGCACGGTAAGTTGACACCTTGGAAAATGATCCCTAGTGTATGAATGTGTGTGTGTGTGTGTGTGTGCCCTGCGATGGGTTGGCATTCCATCCAGGATGTGTCCTGCCTTAATGCCCATAGACGCCTGAGAGGGAAGATCGGATAAAGCAGTAGAAGATGAATGAATGAATGAATGAATTTATATTACAATATAAATATTCATTCATTCATTCATTCATCTTCTACCGCTTTATCCGATCTTCCATCGGGTCACAGGGAGCCTGTGCCTATCTCAGGCATCTATGGGCATTAGGGCAGGATACACCCTGAATGGAATGCCAACCCATCACACACACACACACACACATTCATACACTAGGGACAATTTTCCAAGGTGCCAATCAACCTATCATGCATGTTTTTGGACCGGGGGGAAACCGGAGAACCCGGAGAAAAACCCCCTGAGGCACGGGGAGAACATGCAAACTCCACACACACATGACCGAGACGGGAATCGAACCCGGATCCTGGCGGTGTGAGGCGAACGTGCTAACCACTACGCCACCGTGCCCCACAATATAAATATAATATAAATAATTATATCAAATATCTAATATCAGATGAATAGCAGCAAATCTACGTGTGTGAACTTATTTGTGAATTCGTGGATTAAAGTAAGTGCAACAAAAATCTTTTGCTTTTTTCGTTTTTAGCAAAATGAACCACAATTTTCTTTACGTTTGCACTAACGGCGTTACAAACATTACAGTTTCTGAATCTAAGTGTTTCAATGCTTTCTAAACGGACATTAAACTGCTTTTGGAAGAAGCGCATTGAATCTCATAGGCGTGAAAGTCGCGAGTTCAAATCCCAGCCGCTCCATTCCTGGGCCGTGGAGCAAGCGGCATAGCTGCTCGTTCGTGTGAATGAGGTAAAAGTAAGTGGATGAGTGTGTCTTGCGTATGCCAACGTTAAACCAAGTCGTACCAAACGGTGTGATTATGGACAGAGAGGACTTGAAGGAGCAGAGAATTAAAGAGAGCAGTTAAAACACAGGGCCAGTCTATAGCGCTGGACAAACACGGCGTCCTTTTTTACGAGCGTCGATCCTAATTACCCGTTACCTTGACTGTCTGGGTTTTAACGCCCGACCCGGCCTTGGGGTTTCCTGGATACACCTGGGCAAAGCGATAAAGGTCTTTACCTAATGGAGGCAAATGAAAGCTAGCGCTCATCACATTGTGTTCCATCTGTGTTTGTATGTTTGTGCTTGCGTCAGTGTGTCTCCAACGCCCTTGCTTTGTCCTCACTTCAACTCTCCCAATACACATTCTTCCCTTCCCTTCCTCACTTTCCTCCCCCTCCCTCCCCCTCCTCCTCCTCCGCCTCCTCCTCCTCCTTCTCCTCCTCCTCCTCCTCCTCCTTCCTCCTCCTCCTCCTCCTCCTCCTCCTCCTCCTCGTCCTCCACCTCCTCCTCCCTCATCTTCTTCATTGCAGGTATCTTACATCACAATTTCCCATGATCCTTTCGAGCAAAGCGTCTGTGTCGTGACTGATGGGAAAATATCGAATTTCTGAAGCCATGTGCACTTCGCGATCCCATCCTACACCCTGACCTTAAAGTGTGTGTACCGTGGCAGGGGTGTGTGTGTTTGTCCTGCAAGTATTTAGCGTCCTCCTGCGTACACACACTCGTTCGTAAGCTGTCCCATTAGCCGGTGGTGAGCCGGGCCCATTTGACCTCCACCTTCTCCCTGACCTCCATGTTAATCTCAGGAGAGATGAAGGCTAAGATGTGTGTGTGTGTGTGTGTGTGTGTGTTTGCAAGTGTTGATGTCTGACTCAGAGCAAACATCCCGACGGTCAAACACACATCCCACTTTCTTCTCCTTCTACCCCCCCCATCCCTGTCTGTCCGTCTGCCTCAGCTCGAACCGCTCTGTCTGGTCCTTATTTAATTTTATTTATTGTTTATTAAATCATTGCTAAAGGAAAATTATACATGTCTTGTTAGATGACGTTACGAGAATCAACTCAACCTCAACGACCTCAACCGTTACTTTCCTCTATGAGAAAACATGACACGCGGCGAAAGGTAGCGAAATGATTCTTGGTTCGTTTGAAACGATTCTTTAATGCGACTCGAGTCATTTTGAAGTGAGCGATTCGTTCGTTTTCTACCCCACGAGCAATGTGGAGAATGATCTCAGACGTTGGTGTGCGTCATTTGACACGACGTGTCGGTGGATCAGTTTATTAAAACATTTATTAAAAGCATTTTCAATTAAAGGAACAAAGTGACTCGATGAAAGATTTGTTCATTCAACAAGATTCAAAGAACCAAGTCACTGAAATGATCCGATAAAGAATCATAATTCTTACAGGTTCTTCACTGTGAGTGATTGCATTGTCCATAAGCTATCAGACATCCGGGTTGCCAGATTGGAGGACCGATTTCCTCCAGGACCAATTAGAACTCTATATAATTGTGTTATATAATAACATAGAATAAATAATAATAATAGAAAGTCTATCAAGTTTAATAGTGCTGAGAAGTTTGGATCATTTTAGTGACTCTTTGAATCTCAATCAAAATGAACGAATCTTTTTCTGAGTCATTTGATTCATTTTAATCAGAAATAACATAAAATGTTATGCTTTCAATAAACGTGTGTACACACACACACACACACACACACACACCCACACACTAGGACGATATTTCCAGTCATTAAAATATTAAAATGCAGCTAAGAACATATTTTAAACAGATACACAAAATAGAATAGCATCAACGAATAGAGTCAAAAGACTCAGATCAGGAGACTCATGAATCTGTTCATAGAGTCTATTGGAGTCACGTGTCAAAAGAACCAACGATTTGTACCAGAAGAGTCGAGAGTTGAGAGACAACTCATTTGTGTTTAACCTAAATACAGTAGATGTGTTTAACCTAAATACAGTAGATGAATGAACGAATCACTCTCCGAGACGACTTGTTCTTCCGAGTCTTTAATGGTAAAGACTCGTTCAGAAAGAACGAATCGTTCGCGAATGAACCGGCGCTAATTTTTACACTGGTTCAGTTGCATTCATAGTGTAGGCAGAGAAAAGCCTCAAACCAGAGCGTGTACGAAGAACCGCTAAATAATTCTGCCTACAAAGAGAACGCATGCGAAAAAGTTTGTGAAAAATGTGGCAATCTGGCAACCCGGACCTGATCCACCACCTCCATTATTCACTGTGAACAAAATGTCCCTGCTAATCTGTAAACCTTTTTAGCCCCATACCGTTTCTGGGTCAAATGATGGCCCGGGCCTCTTTGTAGTCTCGAATAGAATCAAATACATGTTTATTAAAGGCAGAATTCATTACGCTGAGTATCTTTTTGGATAAAGTCATATTTGTTATTTTCTCCCCTTTTTCCCGCTCGTCTCTCTCTGTAGAGCAGCTTTCATGTGTGTGTAATTATCATACATCATTATAGGCGGGATTGTCATGGCAGGATTATCAAAGCTCACCACCACGTGTGTGTGTGTGTGTGTGTGTGTGTGTGTGTTGTCTCTCTCATCATCTGCTAGAGTAGGCCATTTTTCGCCTCTCTCACTCAATCTCTCTCTCTTTTTTTTCTTTTTTTTTTTTTTTTTTTTTTTGTCGAGGCATAAATTTGCCCGCGTCTGTTTTGGAGTGCACTCTCTCTCAAGCTGCTGGCGGTATCAAAGAGAGGGAGCGGAGTGCGCACTCTGAAGTGCCCCTCGGCAGGAGAGAATGAAGCGGTGAAACGTCGAGAAAACCTGTGAACCACAACGTCTTCACCTACACGGGCGCACACACACACACACACACACACACACACACACACATTCTCTCTCTCTCTCTCTGGCAAAATATTTGTCTCATATTAGAATTTGCATATACGAGGCCTTTCACAGCTGCACAGTTTTGATGTGTGTGTGTGTGTGTGTGTGTGTGTGTGTGTGTGCGTGTGTGTGTGTGTTAGATATTTAAATAATGCAAATCCCGATCAATCCCTGCTGCTAATTTGATCGTTATAACAGAATGTCCAGTGAATCCCTCAATCCTGCATGAAGTGCAAAACTTTTTACAGTCCAAGGACAAAATGAAGATCTATCTATCCATCCCTTTATTGCTCTCTTTTTCTTATTCTGACTGTCTGTCTGTTAGTCTATCTATCCTTTTATATTTATTTATAGGGATAGATAGATCTATCTTTTTATATGTATTTGTTTGTTTATTTATTGGGATAGATAGATAGATAGATAGATAGATAGATAGATAGATAGATAGATAGATAGATAGATAGATCTTCTTAGATTATATCTTATTTATTTATTTATTATTTATTCATTCATTCATCTTTACCATTCATCTTCTACCGCTATATCCGATCTTCCCTCGGGTCACGGGGAGTCTGTGTCTATCTCAGGCGTCTATGGGCATTAAGGCAGGATACACCCTGGATGGAAAGCCAACCCATCGCAGGACACACACACACACACACACACACACACACACACATTCATACACTAGGGACAATTTTCCAAGGTGCCAATCAACCTACCGTGCATGTTTTTGCACCGGGGAGGAAACCGGAGAACCCAGAGAAAAAACCCCCTGAGGCACGGGGAGAACATGCAAACTCCACACACACACATGGCCGAGACGGGAATCGAACCCGGACCCTGGAGGTGTGAGGCGAACCTGCTAACCAACCATTAAGCCACCATGCTCCTTTATTTATTTATTTATTTATTTATTTATAGAACGTCTGGATCCCTTTACCATGACCTTTAACCATCTGTGTGTGTGTGTGTGTGTGTGTGTGTGTTGGTTTTCTCGGGGTTCTCAGGTTTCCTCCCCGACACCAAGAATGTGGCGTGTGTCATGTTCACGCAAAATTATACAGTAATATTAATACGGTACATAAATAATATACAATACTTAAATTACACTGTGATAAATGAATGATTTAACGTGCGCTCTGACGTCATGAGCTGCTTACTAGAAGTTTCTGGGGTTAATAGGAACCCCACATGCACGTGCACTCATGGTGGGGGTATGAGGAGGGTAGAAGGAGGGGGTACAGAGGGTATTTGAGAGGTCCTGGAGGTGTTTGGCCAAAGTCTCGGCTCTGCCACATTATATGCTTTAACATGGCCAGCAAATCCGGGGCGGTTAAACAAACGTAACCTTCATTTGTGAAATGGTGCGACTCAAAGGGCGCAAAACGACTTGCGCAAGTAATTACCCCCCCCCCCCATCCCTGCATAGAGGGGAGAGAGAGAGAGCGAGAGAGAGAGAGAATGAATAAGAGTGGATGGATGGTGCATTGGAAATGAGTTTGCACAGAAATTGATTCACACACACACACACACACACACTCCAACGCACAGTAATCTTTTATTTATATGCAGCACGAGCTCCTTCCTGCGAGGGCCGGAAGGGGGTCACGGCGGTGTGATCCCGCGCGTGCGCCCCCCAAAGCCCAGGCAAAATGGTATTTTAGCGAAGGCAAACATTGTCCTGTCCCGACTTATCAGGCGAAATAGTTGTTTGCTTAAAAAAAAAGGAAAAAAAAGTTGTTCCTCCTTTTCTGTGGCAGCCAATAATCTCCTCACACCATCCAGCCGCAATCAAGTATTTTATCTTCGCCTTTTAATTATGTTTAATAAAACAAATACGCACATTTTATACATGAAATAAATGGGCCGTGCTGTTATAGGAAAATAACAAATATGCTTCGATTCAATTGGAGGCTATACTGAAAAATTTTCCACCTCGGATTATTATTATTATTATCATTATCATTATTATTATACTGCTATTATTATTATTATTATCATCATTATTATTATTATTGCTATTATTATTATTGCTATTATTATTATTAGCATTATTGTTGCTATTGTTATTATTAGCATTATTATGATTATACTGCTATGATTATTATTATGATCATCATTATTATTATTAGCATTATTATTATTAGCATTTTTATTATATTGTTGTTGCTATTGTTATTATTATTATTATTATTATTATTATTATTATTATTATTATACTGTTATGATTATTATTATTATCATCATTATTATTATTGCTATTATTATTATTATTATTATTATTATACTGCTATTATTATTATCATCATCATCATTATTATTGCTATTATTATTATTATTGTTGCTATTATTATTATTATTATTATTATTATTGTTGTTGTTGTTGTTGTTGTTATTGTTATTATTATTATAGATTGAAATTATTCATTCATTCATTCATTCATCTTCTATCGCTTTATCCGATCTTCCCTCGGGTCACGGGGAGTCTGTGTCTATCTCAGGCGTCTATGGGCATTAAGGCAGGATACACCCTGGATGGAATGCCAACCCATCACAGGACACACACACACACACACACTCACACAACCCTGAGGCACGGGGAGAACATGCAAACGCCACACACACTTGGCCGAGACGGGAATCGAACCCGGACCCTGGCGGTGTGAGGCGAACGTGCTAACGATTGAAATGATTATTAATTATAATTATTATTATAGTAGTAGTAGTGATCTGCATGTCAAATTAATCTCGGATGCTGTTTAGAATGAAGGTACCAAGTAGCTCGTGTGCGTTGTGTTCGTACACAATTAAGGTAAATGACGGGAA
>JACRUU010000020.1:13437763-13440263 GCA_030449085.1 Kryptopterus vitreolus
TTTAAGGCACTAAAACACCTGGGTTTGTATATTTTCGAGGCACTATAAGTAATAATTAATACATTCTTGGACTTTCTTGGTAAATAGAGCACGTCTTATTACAAGCTCTGAAATGTGAAGCTTATTAAGGTATAAAGAGAATAAACGACGGCCAGACGCAGCTTTGGTATGTGGTCATTTGTTCAAATGGACCACGTGACCTTTATGGATATTTTCAACTGAGAGTTTTGAGAGTTTGTTTTTTTGTGTCATTGTGGTTTTTTTTCCTCTCAATACGTTGTTGGAGAAACACCTGTCTAAAACTGTGTGGTTTTGGCTCCCTCTTGTGGTCAAGACATGAAGCGCAGCAGCACTTGTGTAAGAAGGCACGTCAGCATGGCAGGCAGTGTGTGAAGTCCAGTTTTGGGCGTGGCCATCCCTGTAAGGCTGGGAGGGGGCGGAGTCTCGCCGAGTGAGGATCGTCTTTTCTGCAGGTCGTCGCGAAGATTTAGCGACGTACTCGTCGTCACGTAATCGTCACCTCTGCGCAGGTTCGGAAGTGAAGTCGTGCTGTGCGAAAACAGGAAAAAGGTCGTTTTGGTATCGTTATTGCGTTTACGACATTTGGAAGACTTAATTAGTAATATTTCGTTACATTTATATAGCGTTTTTTGAGACAGTCAAAGTTAGAATCACATGTTTTCTTTATACACCGTTAAGGGCTTTCCAAAGGGATTTAAACTCACGACCTTCTGATTATAGAATGTTTTCCATTCAGAAACATCGCACAGTTCATATCAATCCTATTACCGGAATAATGATTGTGGAATTAATAATAAGAGTAGGTCACGGTGACTTAGTGTTTAGCACTTTCGCCTCACACCGCCAGGGTCCGGGGATCGATTCCCGTCTCGGACATGTGTGTGTGGAGTTTGTGCATGTTCTCCCCGTGCCTCAGGGGGTTTTTCTCCGGGTTCTCTGGTTTCCTCCTCCTCCGGTCCAAAAACATGCACGGTAGGTTGATTGGCACCTTGGAAAATTCTCCCTAGTGTGTGAATGTGTGTGTGTGTGTGTGTGTGTGTGTGTGTCCTGTGATGGGTTGGTATTCCATCCAAGGTGTATCCTGCCTTAATGCCCATAGACGCCTGAGATAGGCACAGGATCCCCGTGACCCGAGGGAAGATCGGATAAAGCGGTAGAAGATGAATGAATGAATAATAATTGTAACACGAGGGGTCTCGTTATTGATGACTAACAGCATGACAGCGTTACTTTTCTCATTTCACCCATATATATATCTATATATATATATATATATATATATATGTGTGTGTGTGTGTGTGGTGTGTATCACTAATATGTGATACGTATAAATAGAAATATCTTGTGTTAATGACAGCAAACAGGTAAATTGATTTTGAGTGTGTTGTGTGCTTTGAGCAGTAGGGGGCGGGAGGTGTTTGTTTGTAAAAGTTATATATGGTTTAGTAAACAGTGTTTTTAATTTTTGTCTTTACTTTTCCTTTGGTAAAACGGAGTGAGGTACGTGCATTGGTTTATAATTTTGTGTCATTTTACGCGTAACACGGTGCAGCACTGTGCAACACTGTGCAACATAGCAAACGTTTAAAGGCGCTGTTAAGAAGCAAAACACTCTGCGAAACAATCCGTGTCTCATTTATGGATGCCAAAGGGCAGCGACATCTTGCCAAATGTTAAATTGTTCCAAGCGTCAAACAAACCCTTAAAAAACATCTAGTGTCAGGACCCGGTGCAGGACCCTCTTCTGTTTCAACCATGTTGTTGTTCCTGCGTTTGCCAGCAGGTGTCGCTATTTTGTCCATTGTCCTGAATTTGTTCACATTGTTTCCACCTGTATTTTATTAATCCTGTGTGTATTTCAGGTTCTATCTAGTGGCAGTGTTTTTTTTTATAAATATATATATATTATAATATATATATATATATCTATATATATCGATATATATATATAGATATATATATATATAGATGACACTATCAGTGTATAAAACGTCTTTCTTTGTATATAACCTTCCTTCAGTTTACAGTTTACATATGTTTATTGTTTATATATGCAAATTATTCTATCTCTGACCATGGTTTACATGGTTTATGGTTTATGGTTTATATAATTATATATATATATATATATATATATTTATATATATAATTTTTTTTTTTACTGTTTACTTAAACTTGCAATTTACCATTTATTTCCTCATATTGTATATATGCAAATTCATTTGCCATTAATAAATCTCCTGATCATGGTTACAATATTTTTTGTTTTTCTCTGCTCACTTCCACCTCTCTGTACTACCTCTGTATAATATATATATATAGATATATATATATATATATATATATATATATATATCTATATATATATATATTGTTTTGTTTTTTTAATCTTTCTTCTTTTTTTTACACTGTTTATATATGCAATTTACCATTTATTTCCTTATAGGTTGTATATATGCACATTAATTTATTATATAAA
>JACRUU010000020.1:13445263-13447763 GCA_030449085.1 Kryptopterus vitreolus
ATATATATATATATATATATATATATATATATATATATATATATATATATATATGGGTTATATCTGAACAATTTTGATCCTTGTAAATCAGTGCTTTAGGCAACGGCATGACTGTAAGAGCCATTGAAGCTATTTGTTAATTTGTTAATTGACGTGTTGTGTAGTTATGTTTTAGGGATTTTGAGATGTTTAAATTTTAGGGGTTTTGAGATAACTTAAAGTGCCACCTAGTGGACAAATGAAAGTAATCAAAAAAGGAATCAAATGTAATCAGTTACTTTACGTTTATAAAGTAATTGAAAAAAGTTACACTGCTTACAGTAAACAGATTTTAATATACATATATTTAATATAATATAAATTTTAATATATATATTTAATTATATATTAATATAATAATATATATAACCAAAATTAACCTTCCCTCTCTGTGGGTGTATATATATATATATATATATATATATATATATATATATATATATATATATATATATATATATATATATATATATATATATATATATATATATATATATACAATATATATACACACACATACAGTTTTGGGGAGTATCTACGTACTTAAGTCTACTGACATAATTTAATTACAAAATAAAATACTGTAGGGGCACGGTGGCTTAGTGGTTAGCACGTTCGCCTCACACCGCCAGGGATCCGGGTTCGATTCCCGTCTCGGTCATGTGTGTGTGGAGTTTGTGCATGTTCTCCCCGTGCCTCAGGGTTTTTTCTCCGGGTTCTCCGGTTTCCCCCGGTCCAAAAACATGCATGGTAGGTTGATTGGCACCTTGGAAAATTGTCCCTAGTGTATGAATGTGTGTGTGAATGTGTGTGAGTGTGTGTGTGTGTGTGTGTGTGTGTCCTGCGATGGGTTGGCATTCCATCCAGGGTGTATCCTGCCTTAATGCCCATCCCATAGACGCCTGAGATAGGCACAGGTCCATCCCCGTGACCCTGGATGGAAGATCGGATAAGCGGTTTAAAGCGGTAGTTTAGAAGATGAATGAATGAATATAAATACTGTAATCCATTACAAAAATCGTGAAAGTGAAAACGTGGAAAGTGAAAACAAAGTGAAAAAATAAAAACTATATATATATATATATATATATATATATATATATATATATATATATATATATATATATATATATATAGGTACACACACACACACACACCAATAAATAAATTATTGTTTTTGTTATAATCTGATACACAAACATATGACTGGGAAAAGTTGTGTGTCCTAGTACTTTTGGCCTCACCGTTTGTCTCCTGGGTAGCATGTAACGGATCGAATATTTCGTACATTTTTTGGCCATGTCATAATTCCTTTGCGCTTACATCAAACACACACACACACACACACACACACACACGTGTGTGATGAAAGGCGTTTTCTTTTTCCCGTCATTCCCGGATAATCCAGGGCGTCAATCATCCCGGCAATAACGGCTAATAACGGCACGCCGAAAAATCCTACGGCCCTAAAAATCCTCAACCCCCCCCCCAACCTTCTCCCCCCTTCTCCTCCTCCTCCTCATTATTCTTTATCCCTTTCTGCTCCGGCAGAGTTCAAAGACTCAAGTGTGAAGAGGAGCCTCGGCAGGGTTGGGTGGGTGAGGAGGAGGAGGAGGGTTGGAGGCTTGAGTTCGGGTGTCGCCCCGGATCAGACGCGCCGACACCGAAACAAGCGGCCCATTGATCCGCGTCCTGATCCGATCCGCACCAGAGGCCGGCACCGTCTACGCAGCTCACGAAGCGGAATGACGCGAAGATCAGCACAACTACATCGTTCACTGCAACGCTACATCATGCAAACGTTCCCCAGAGGACTTTGTGTAGTATAAAAAATACACACACACACACACACACACACACACACACACACAAGGTGAAGCGAGTGATGAAGTGTAGAGTGGATCAGTACAACTGTCGTCCCTCTGTCACTCACCATGTTCATTATCACACCTTTATTACTGTGTGTGTGTGTGTGTGTGTGTGTGTGTGTGTGTGTGTGTAAATCAAGGGAAGAAAATAACGTATGATGCTAATTTGCAATAATAACTTTAATGCTGCTAGCGTTGTACACAATATTGTAAAAACTTTTGTCCCCGCACCAATCAGAGTGACTTTGTCTTTGTCTTTGTGTTTGTGTATGTGTGTGTGTGTGTGTGTGTGTGTGTGTGTGTGTGTGTGTGTGTGTGTGTGTGTGTTTGTTAGGGGAAAAAAAATGGTGTCTTTTTGCGGCTTGTGCAGGAAATTCCAGCGGATGTTCTGAATAAAAACCCACCACACTGAGGAACAGTGAAATTAACTTGGCAAATGAAAACCTGCTGAAGTCCGTGTGTGTGTGTGTGTGTGTGTGTGTGTGTGTGTGTGTGTGTGGTGTGTGGTGTGGGTGTGGGTGTGTGGAGGGGAGGTATGTATGTGCATGTAAGTTTGTGAGCATCTGTGAGAAGGTGTGCATATGCCTGTGTGG
>JACRUU010000020.1:13455263-13505263 GCA_030449085.1 Kryptopterus vitreolus
ACTGATAGCACCTATCCTAATCTTGGTCCTCCTTGTTGTGTTTATTATTAGGCATACAAACTTAGTGGTTAGCACGTTCGCCTCACACCTCCAGGGTCCGGGTTCGATTCCCGTCTCGGCCATGTGTGTGTGTGTGTGTGGAGTTTGCATGTTCTCCCCGTGCCACAGGGGGTTTTTCTCCGTGTTCTCCGGTTTCCTCCCCGGGTCCAAAAACATGCACGGTCGGTTGATTGGCACGTTGGGAAATTGTCCCTAGTGTATGAATGTGTGTGTGTGTGTGAATGCGAGTGTGTGTGCCCTGCGATGTGTCGGCATTCCATCTAGGGTGTATCCTGCCTTAATGCCCATAGACACCTGAGATAAGCACAAACTAGGTTGCTGCTGGAAGTGGTGTTAGTTTGGGCCAGCAGGGGGCGCTTACCCTGTGGTGTCTCTTCTGTCTCTTCCCCACCAGTAAGCTGGTGTGTGGTGGGAGTTCTGGTGTACTAGGTGGATGAGGAGGACTAGGTGTGTGTGTGTGTGTGTGTGTGTGTGTGTGTGTGTGTACGTGTACCTGTGAGGTGTCATGGTTAAAGATGATGGAGCTGAGGTCTCCACAGTTGTAGTGTGTGATGAGGTCCTCGGTGGTGAAGGGACCCTGGACACTTCCCTCGCGCACCCCTTCGTGCTGCCGCAGCGTCTGATTCAGTGCAAACAGAACCTGGGTATGAAAACACACACACACACACACACACACACACACACACACACACACACACACACACACACACAACGGTTGAAATTCCCATTCATTGAAATTAAGTCATTTCTCCCTCTTTCTTGCTTTCTCTGCTTTTCTCTTTCTCTCTATTATTTTTCTCATTCTCTTTCTCTGTCTCTTTCTCATTCGCTCTCTCTCTCTCTCTCTCTATCTCTCTCTCTCTCTCTCTCTATTTATCTTTCTGTTTCTTGTCCTCCTCCCACCTCTTTTTTCCCCCTCTCTATCACTTTCTCTCTCACTTTTATCCTGAATTTATGGAGCCTCGTTAAAATAAAATGTAAACCCTCTTAAGGAGGATTAATAGGTGGGGGAGAGTTTGCCCTAGCGCACTCAACATAACACACCACACACACACACACACACACACACACACACACACACACACACAGACTCAGTGGTTGTGGTGTTAGTAATGCTGATGATTGTGGTGGTGCTGGTTTGTAGTAATGGTGCTTATGATGTTGGTGGTCACACTGGGGAGGAGGGATAGGGAGGATTATCTACATTAACTGCATCATCATCATCATCATCATCATCATCATCAGCTGTCAATCATCTGAGGGATGTGTGTGTTTTTGTTGTTGTTAGTGTTAATAGTGATAGTAGTGATTGAGAGAAGTGGTATTTTAGTGTTTAAGGCATGGGGTGTGTTTATGGTGGTAGTGGTGGTGCTGATATTTGAGGTGGTTGGGGCGATAATTCAGGTGGTGGTCGTAGTGGTGGTGGTGGTGGTGGTGGTATTTGTGGTGGTTTTGGTGTTAGTGGAGATGGTGGATATGGCTATTTGAGGTGGTAGCAGTGGTGGTGGTATTTGAGGTGGTATTTAAGGTGGTAGTGGTGGTATTTGAGGTGGTAGCAGTGGTGGTGGTGGTATATGAGGTGGTATTTAAGGTGGTAGTGGTGGTATTTGAGGTGGTAGCAGTGGTGGTGGTGGTATATGAGGTGGTATTTAAGGTGGTAGTGGTGGTATTGGAGATGGTAAGTAAGATGGTAGTGTTGGTATTTGGGGATATGTTTAAGGTGGTAGTGGTGGCATTTGTGGTGTTATTTAAGGTGGTAGTGGTTGTGGTGGTATTTGAGATGGTATTTAAGGTGCTAATGGTGTTATTTAAGGTGGTAGTGGTTGTGGTGGTATTTGAGATGGTATTTAAGGTGGTAGTGGTGGTATTTGTGGTGGTATTTAACGTGGTGATGGTGGCATTTGAGGTGGTATTTAAGGTGGTAGTGGTGGTATTTGAGGTGGTATTTAAGGTGGTAGTGGTGGTATTTGAGGTGGTATTTAAGGTGGTAGTGGTGGTATTTGGGGTTATATTTAAGGTGGTAGTGGTGGTATTTGTGGTGTTATTTAAGGTGGTATTGTGGTGGTATTTGAGATGGTATTTAAGGTGGTAGTGGTGGTATTTGAGATGGTATTTAAGGTGCTGGTGGTGTTATTTAAGGTGGTAGTGGTTGTGGTGGTATTTGAGATGGTATTTAAAGTGGTAGTGGTGGTATTTGTGGTGGTATTTAAAGTGGTAGTGGTGGTATTTGAGATGGTATTTAAATGGTGGTAGTGGTGGTATTTGAGGTGGTATTTAAAGGTGGTAGTGGTGGTATTTGACGGTGGGTGGTGGTATTTAAGGTGGTAGTGGTGGTATTTGAGATGGTATTTAAGGTGGTAGTGGTGGTATTTGTATTTAATGGTGGTGTGTATTTAAGGTGGTAGTGGTGGTATTTGAGATGGTATTTAAGGTGGTAGGTGGTAGTGGTGGTATTTGAGATGGTATTTAAGGTGCTAGTGGTTGTGGTGGTGGTTATTTAAGGTGGTAGTGGTGGTATTTGTGGTGGTATTTAACATGGTGATGGTGGCATTTGAGGTGGTATTTAAGGTGGTATTTGAGATGGTATTTAAGGTGGTGATGGTGGCATTTGAGGTGGTATTTAAGGTGGTAGTGGTGGTATTTGGGGTTGGAATAATAAAAAATAAAATTATACTATATAATATTAATATATATTAATATATAAATATTAATACAAAAAATAATTATTAATAATAAAAATTAACAATATTTAAGGTGGTAGTGGTGGTATTTGTGGTGTTATTTAAGGTGGTAGTGGTGGTATTTGAGATGGTATTTCAGGTGGTAGTGGTGGTATTTGAGATGGTATTTAAGGTGCTAATGGTGTTATTTAAGGTGGTAGTGGTTGTGGTGGTATTTGAGATGGTATTTAAGGTGGTAGTGGTGGTATTTGTGGTGGTATTTAAGGTGGTAGTGGTGGTATTTGTGGTGGTTATTTAAGGTGGTAGTGGTTGTGGTGGTATTTGAGATGGTATTTAAGGTGGTAGTGGTGGCATTTGAGGTGGTATTTAAGGTGGTAGTGGTGGTATTTGGGGTTATATTTAAGGTGGTAGTGGTGGTATTTGAGATGGTATTTCAGGTGGTAGTGGTGGTATTTGAGATGGTATTTAAGGTGCTGGTGGTGTTATTTAAGGTGGTAGTGGTTGTGGTGGTATTTGAGATGGTATTTAAAGTGGTAGTGGTGGTATTTGAGATGGTATTTAAGGTGCTAGTGGTGGTATTTGTGGTGTTATTTAAGGTGGTAGTGGTTGTGGTGGTATTTGAGATGGTATTTAAGGTGGTAGTGGTGTTATTTAAGGTGGTAGTGGTTGTGGTGGTATTTGAGATGGTATTTAAGGTGCTAGTGGTGGTATTTGTGGTGTTATTTAAGGTGGTAGTGGTTGTGGTGGTATTTGAGATGGTATTTAAGGTGGTAGTGGTGGCCTTACGTACACTACCTGTCAATCAAGAGTCTGACAGATTAAAGCTATGTGTGCATGTATATGTCTTTTAATGACTCTAATCTGATGCATTCTGTTGTATTGCAGTCTTTTTTAAGTTTGTGTGTGTGTGTGTGTGTGCAGTGTGTGTGTGTGTGTGTGTGTGTAGTTGTCCTTTACCACAGATTTTAATGTTTTGTATTTTCCAGAGAAAGAAAACTTGCTTGTGGAAGTGTGTTGTTTTCTTGTGGTGTGTGTGTGTGTGCGTGTGTGTGTGTGTGTGTTTATAATTAGAGGTGGGAGGTTGAGGAGGGATGGGGGGGGGGGGTTATTATTTATTTTATGACACACATTAGAAGGACTCCATCTCTAACCCCACAGACCTGCCTGAGTCTGCCAGACCCACAATCCCAAAATGTGCTTTGCTCCAACCATCAGAAGAAGAAGAAGAAGAAGAAGAAGAAGAAGAAGAAGAAGAAGTTCTCCTTCCTCCGTCTCTGTTCTCGCCCTTTTTATGTCCATCCAAAAAGCCCCCATTTCAGCATCATCATCATCATCTTCATCATCCTCCCCCTCCTGCCCCAGCTGGCTGCATCTCCATTAATATCGCGTGTGTTGTTTTATTAACTTCTTTATCCTCCAACTGTGTTGTTGGTGTGTGTTAGAGCGTCGGTGCAGATGTGGACGGATCAACCCAGGTGGCATCATGCCATGCTTTTCATTCCACACGCACAGCTGTTAACCCTCTAAACATCTCACTCCTGCTCACTCTACATCCACTAACCTCCTCAACGTCTCACTCAACATCCACTAACCTCCTCAACATCTCACTCGACAATCCACTTAACCCTCTAATCTCATCTCATAACATCCACTAACCCCCTCAACATCTCACTCGACATCCACTAACCCTCTAAGCATCTCACTCCTGCTCACTCAACATCCACTAACCTCCTTCTATCTCACTCATCCACTAACCTCCTCAACATCTCACTCGACATCCACTTACCCTCTAAACATCTCACTCCTGCTCACATAACATCCACTAACCTCCTCAACATCTCACTCAACAATCCACTAACCCTCTAAACATCTCACTCCTGCTCACATAACATCCACTAACCTCCTCAACATCTCAATCAACATCCACTAACCTCCTCAACATCTCACTCGACATCCACTTACCCTCTAAACATCTCACTCCTGCTCACACTCTAACATCCACTAACCTCCTCAACATCTCACTCGACATCCACTTAACCCTCTAAACATCTCACTCCTTCTCCTGAATCCACTCCCTCACTCAACATCCACTAACCTCCTTCTACATCTCACTCAACATCCACTAACCTCCTCAACATCTCAGTCCTGCTCACTCGACATCCACTAACCCTCTAAACATCTCACTCCTGCTCACTCGACATCCACTTACCCTCTAAACATCTCACTCCTGCTCACATAACATCCACTAACCTCCTCAACATCTCACTCAACAATCCACTAACCCTCTAAACATCTCACTCCTGCTCACTCAACATCCGCTAACCTCCTTCTACATCTCACTCGACATCCACTTACCCTCTAAACATCTCACTCCTGCTCACATAACATCCACTAACCTCCTCAACATCTCACTCGACATCCACTTACCCTCTAAACATCTCACTCCTGCTCACATAACATCCACTAACCTCCTCAACATCTCAATCAACATCCACTAACCTCCTCAACATCTCACTCGACATCCACTTACCCTCTAAACATCTCACTCCTTCTCACTCGACATCCACTAACCCTCTAAACATCTCACTCCTGCTCACATAACATCCACTAACCTCCTCAACATCTCACTCGACATCCACTTACCCTCTAAACATCTCACTCCTGCTCACTCAACATCCACTAACCTCCTTCTACATCTCACTCATCCACTACTACCTCCTCAACATCTCAGTCCTGCTCACTCGACATCCACTAACCCTCTAAACATCTCACTCCTGCTCACTCGACATCCACTAACCCTCTAAACATCTCACTCCTGCTCCTCACTCAACATCCACTAACCTCCTCAACATCTCAGTCCTGCTCACTCGAACATCCACTAACCCTCTAAATCTCACTCCTCTCACTCAACATCCACTAACCTCCTCAACATCTCACTCGACATCAACTAACCCTCTAAACATCTCACTCCTGCTCACTCGACATCCACTAACGCTCTAAACATCTCACTCAACATCCGCTAACCTCCTCAACATCTCACTCGACATCCACTAACCCTCTAAACATCTCACTCCTGCTCACTCAACATCCACTAACCTCCTTCTACATCTCACTCATCCACTAACCTCCTCAACATCTCAGTCCTGCTCACTCGACTTCCACTAACCCTCTAAACATCTCACTCCTGCTCACTCGACATCCACTAACCCTCTAAACATCTCACTCCTGCTCACTCGACATCCACTAACCTCCTCAACATCTCACTCCTGCTCACTCGACATCCACTAACCCCCTCAACATCTCACTCCTGCTCACTCGACATCCACTAACCCTCTAAACATCTCACTCAACATCCGCTAACCTCCTCAACATCTCACTCGACATCCACTAACCCTCTAAACATCTCACTCCTGCTCACATAACATCCACTAACCTCCTCAACATCTCACTCGACATCCACTAACCCTCTAAACATCTCACTCCTGCTCACTCGACACTCAACATCCACTAACCTCCTCAACATCTCACTCAACATCCACTAACCTCCTCAACATCTCACTCAACAATCCACTAACCCTCTAAACATCTCACTCACTCCTGCTCACATAACATCCACTAACCTCCTCAACATCTCACTCCTGCTCACTCTACATCCACTAACCTCGACACTCGACATCCACTAACCTCCTCAACATCTCACTCCTGCTCAATAAAACCTTCTCAACATCTCAATCAACATCCACTAACCTCCTATAAAGGAATATATTCATTCATTCATCTTCTATCGCTTTATCCGATCTTCCCTCGTGTCACGGGGAGTCTGTGTCTATCTCAGGTGTCTATGGGCATTAAGGCATGATACACCTTGGATGGAATGCCAACCCATCACACACACACACACACACACACACACACACACACACACACACACACACACATTCATACACACACACACACACACATTCACACACTAGGGACAAATTTTCCAAGGTGCCAATCAACCTACCGTGCATGTTTTTGGACCGGGGGGAGGAAACCGGAGAACCCGGAGAAAAAACCCCCCTGAGGCACGGGGAGAACATGCAAACTCCAAACTCCACACACACACATGGCCGAGACGGGAATCGAACCCGGATCCTGGCGGTGTGAGGCGAACGTGATAACCACTAAACCACCGTGCCCTTAGGATTATATTCATTAAAAAGAAAAAAAGAAAAAAAGAAAAAGAAAAAAAGAAAAATAAAAAAAAACAAACAAAAAAACAAATAAATAAATAAATAAATAAATAGTTATATTATGTCTTATATTATGGCTCTCCAGTGGCCATAAAAATGCTTGATGAGGCCCATTTGAGGCTCTCTTTCTCCTTCTGTATGAGTGTGTGTGTGTGTGAGTGTGTGTGTGTGTGTGTGTGTGTGTGTGTGTGTGTGTGTGTGTGTGTGTGTGTGTGGTTAAAGCAGTCCGTACCCCTCACTGATATCCTGTTCAGGGTGTGTTAATAACCCCCCCCCCTTTTTTATTTTTTAAATGATCGAGACTTGTCTCCTTCAATTACCCATAATCCCACAGGAACGGTACATGAGATAAACCACGAGCTGACCTTCCCTCCTCTGAGAACATTTCAGTCCTCATTCCTTCGCTCACATATTTTCCCTGCCTTTTTTTCTCTCTTTCTTTTCTTCTCCTTACTCACCCTCGCAAACGCTGTAAAGCCGAGGCTGAAACCGTAAAAAATACAAAACAAACGCCGCCGCCGCCGCCGAACGCTTTTCCATCTGCTCTGCGCTGCCAGGTATTTGTTTACAGGCTGTTGGCGTGAGGGTTCGGGAGACGCTGAAGGTGAGCGATGTTTTCGGCTCTCAAGCGTCGAGCACTTCCTCGAACGACTTCGTCCGCCCAAAGAAAAAAAAAAAACGCGCAAATACGAACTTTTCTGTGCTCTCTGTTTTACCGGGACACACCGTCACTGCTGGGACTCGCCACTTGGGGGCGCTGGATTATGGAGACGTCTCTTTCATTTCTCTTTCACTCTCGATCGCATCCATTTGAATTATGAGACGTGTCCCGGCGTGAATGATAACGGGTACGCAAAATGTCACGCACGTTCTTTCTCTGGTCTCTCTCTCTCTAGTCTCTCTTTCCTCTCTCTACTCTTTCTCTAATGTCTCTCTTGTCTCTCTCCACTCTTTCTCTAATGTCTCACTTTTCTCACTCGACTCTTTTTTCTAACGTCTCTCTTTACTCTCTCCAGGCTTTCTCTAATGTCTCTCTTTGTCTCTCTCCACTCTTTCTCTAATGTCTCACTTTTCTCACTCGACTCTTTTTTCTAACGTCTCTCTTTACTCTCTCCAGGCTTTCTCTAATGTCTCTCTTGTCTCTCTCCACTCTTTCTCTAATGTCTCACTTTTCTCACTCGACTCTTTTTTCTAACGTCTCTCTTTACTCTCTCCAGGCTTTCTCTAATGTCTCTCTTGTCTCTCTCCACTCTTTCTCTAATGTCTCTCTCACTCTTTCTCTAATGTCTCTCTTGTCTCTCTCACTTTTCTCTACTCGACTCTTTTTTCTAACGTCTCTCTTTACTCTCTCCAGGCTTTCTCTAATGTCTCTCTTGTCTCTCTCCACTCTTCCTCTAATGTCTCACTTTACTCTTTCCAGTCTTTCTCTAATATCTCTCTTTTCTCCCTCTACTCTTTCTCTAACGTCTCTCTTTACTCTCCCCAGTCTTTCTCTAATGTCTCTCTTTTCTCTCTCAACTCTTTCGCTAACGTCTCTCTTTTCACTCTCCACTCTATCTTTAATGTCTCTCTTTTCACTCTCCACTCTTTCTCTAATGTCTCTCTCTACTCTTTCTCTAATGTCTCACTTTACTCTCTCCAGTCTTTCTTTAATGTCTCTCTTTTCTCTCTCTACTCTTTCTAACGTCTCTCTTTACTCTCGCCAGTCTTTCTCTAATGTCTCTCGCTACTCTTTCTCTAATGTCCCTCTTGTCTCTATCCAGTCTTTCTCTAATGTCTCTCTTTTCTCTCTCTCTCCTCTTTCTCTAATGTCTCTCTTTACTCTCTCCAGTCTTCCTCTAATGTCTCTCTTGTCTCTCTCTA
Source organism: Kryptopterus vitreolus (assembly GCA_030449085.1). Lineage (NCBI taxonomy): Eukaryota > Metazoa > Chordata > Actinopteri > Siluriformes > Siluridae > Kryptopterus > Kryptopterus vitreolus. The sequence goes on from JACRUU010000020.1 coordinate 13,464,103, forward strand.
CTCTATCTCTAATGTCCTTCTTGTCTCTATCCAGTCTTTCTCTAATGTCTCTCTCTACTCTTTCTCTAATGTCTCTCGTCTCTCTCTCTCTCTCTAGTCTTTCTCTAATGTATCTCGTTTCTCTCTCCAGTCTTTTTCTAATGTCTTTCTTTTCTCTCTCTAGTCTTTCTCTAATGTCTCTCCATCTCTCCCAGTATTTTTCTAATGTATCTCTTTTCACTCTCCACTCTTTCTCTAATGTCTCTCTTTTTGTTTTGAAGGTAAAGTGTGTTCTCACCAAATATTGATTTCATTTCCATTTCTCTTTTCTTCATTCACTGCAATTCCTTCATTGATGAAAGTAAATAATAAACACTTCCATTTTTTCTTTTATTCTTTGTTTACAGCATTTTTTCACACCTGCCTGAAACAGTTTTACTGTATTTCTGCTGTTTTTCAAAAGTTTTTAAAAGAAGGCCATTTTTTTTTACTTCTGATCTCTTCTCACATACCAACCCCCCCATCCCTCCCTCCCTCCCTCTCTCCTTCTCTCTTTTATCCTTCTCTTCTTCACTCCTCCATTCACTTGTCATTAACCAGATCCTGCTGCTTGCTAACAGATCTCACAGCAGGTCACACACACAGTGTCTGAGTCGTCCTTTTTGGAGCATGAGAGTCGGAATGACGGGAAAAAGAGGAAAAAAAAGGGAAAGTGAAAATTTGCTGCCACGGTGATACGAAGGAGGGAAGGAGAAAGGAAGGGGGGAGCAAACAGAGGGGAAAAAAGAGGAGAGGGACGATGTTGGGGAGAGAGGATGGAGGTCAAACAAGACTCGACCTTACAAACATGAGCGAACAAGAGCCGCAGCACAGTTAGTGTGTGTGTGTGTGTGGGTGTTAAAGTGTGTGTGTGTGTGTGTGTGTGTGTGTGTGTGTGTGTGTGTGTGTGTGTGTGTGTGTGTGTGTGTGTGTGTGTGTGAGTGTGTGTGTGTGTGTGTTTCAGCCAAGTTACCTGTAGGAGAGTTGTTCAAACCCATTATTTTATGCTGATTAAGCGCAATAAATGTCTAATTTCACACACACACACACACACACACACACACACACACACACACACACACACACTCTCTCTCTCTAGTCTTTCTCTAATGTCTCTCTTTTTTCTCTCTAGTCTTTCTCTAATGTCTGTCTTTTCTCTCTAGTCTTTCTCTAATGTCTTTCTTTTTTCTCTAGTCTTTCTCTAATGTCTCCCTTTTCTCGCTCTAGTCTTTCTCTAATATCTCTTTTTTCTCTGTTGTCTTTCTCTAATGTCACTCTTTTCTCTCTCTAGTCTTTCTCTAATGTATCTCTTCTGTCTCTAGTCTTTTTCTAATGCCTTTCTTCTCCCTCTCTAGTCTTTTTCTAATGTCTTTCTTTTTCTCTCTAGTCTTTCTCTAATGTTTGTCTTTTCTCTCTAGTCTTTCTCTAATGTATCTCTTCTGTCTCTAGTCTTTTTCTAATGTCTCTCTTTTCTCTCTCTAGTCTTTCTCTAATGTATCTCTTCTGTCTCTAGTCTTTTTCTAATATCTCTCTTTTTTCTCTCTAGTCTTTCTCTAATGTCTGTCTTTTCTTTCTTGTCTTTCTCTAATGTCTCACTCTTTATCTCTCTTGTCTTTCCTCATTCTCCTTAGCTTAATGTCTCTCTCTCTTTATATCTATATATCCTTTTTTCTCTATCCTCTATTTTCTCTCCATTTAGTGACTTCCTTTCGCTCTCTTCCTCCTTTTTCCCTTTTCCCTTTGTCTCTCAATTGCATCTCTCTAGTATCTCTCTCTATCGCGTTTCTCTCTCTCCTTTTTGTCTTTGGTGAAAAGCCACCGCATTTCTCGAAAATGTCTCGGAAACGGCGACACAGTCACTCGGGGAGACGCGAGCCAGCGTGGTTTCACTCCGCCTCTGGTCTGGATGTAGTGTGAACATCTGGCAGTGATGTCACGTCAGATTTAATATCTTTGTGATCGGAATATGTAGAGAGACCGCAAAGCCACTCTCCACCATCTCTCTGTCCTCCACACGCAGGGAGAGACGGTGAGAAAGAGAGAGAGAGAGAATCAGAAACAGATGAAGGCCAAGGACGGCAGCCAGAGATGTTCATCGGCGGGGAGACTCTCTCGATTTTCAGGGTCCTACCACGTATATGCGCACACACACACACACACACACACACACACACACACACACACACACACACACACACACACACACACACACACACGCACACACACAGACACGAATTATGGAATGGAGAAAACAAGTGAGAACAAGGAAGAAGATAAAGTGAGTGGTGGAGTAAAAGAAGGAAAACACTGGGGGGAATAAAACCGAATGAGAGACGAAGCGTGCAGACGGATGACAGGATGGATGGATGGATGGCGAGACAAAAAACTTTAGAGCCAAGCAGGAAGGAATGAACAGACAGAGAGAGAGAGAGAGAGAGAAAGAGAGAGAGCAGGAGCTGGTCTTAATCCACAAGAATGACTGAATTTAAGATTTGGATCTGTCTCTTTCTCTCAGTCTGTTTATCTTAATGATCTCTCTCTCTCTCTCTCTCTCTGATTCAGTCTCTCTTTCCTCTTCTCTTTTTTTCTCCCCTCACTTTCCTTCCTCTTTATTGCATGTCTAATATTTTATTCTTTCCCCTCCATCTATTTTCTCTCTCCCTTACTTTCACGCTCCTCTCTTTCTCTCAAATGTCTCTTTTTTCGAATGTCTCGCTTTCTCCTCGCTGCTCTTTCTGTCTCACTCTTCTGTCTCTCTCTCATTAGTGTCTCTATCATTTGCTACACTTTTTTCGCCCACATGTTTGTCTTCCTTTAAAGTCTTTCCATAGTGTCTCTTCTGAGTGTCTCCACTCTCACCATGTCTATTGTTACTTTCTGGTATCTCTTTCTCTCTATTGTATTTATTTGATCTTTTTCCCCCCTTTGTGTTTGTCTCTGCAGTATCTCTTGTTCTTTCTCACTACTGTGTTCATTTCAGTTTCTTTTTTTTTTAATGGCATCGATTTGTGTTTGTTTATAAGCTTAATAATAATCATAATCATTTAAAAGATGCACTCAAAGTGTGAGACTAATCACAAATGTGGTAATTTTCTGGTAAAATGTGGTAAAGACTAATCACGCTGCTTAATATGTTCCCAAGGAAACTCAGATTAATAACTATTATTAACTGAATCATGTTTAATTTGGGAAAACGGCTGGATTTTCTCCGACACATCCATCTATGACTCGCTCTTGCCTCGGACTGTAACCTCCATCCTCTACCTCAGGGGTGTACAAACTTTTGTAAAGAGGGGCAGATTTTGTTGAGGTGAAACTATGTTAGGGCCATTCAGTCTGACATTCCTTAAACATTAAAATTAAATGCAAATTAACAAATTAATGATTTTTGTTTCTTCACAAATAAAACAAAAACATCTAAACAAGTTTTTACTAAAATGACTGTCTTTCATATCTTAAGGCCATATAAACATTAACATTGATCTTATTTTGAAGTACAAAACCAGGGCAGATAAAAACGATAGTTATTTTATTTTGCCTTAATTGATGAATACAGTGAAATTTTATAGCTTTACCTCCTTCTTCTATGACCTTTACGAATTTCCGTTCAAAAACGACGAAGCTATCGATTATTTCAGTAATCGAGTATTTTTTTAACCGATTATTCCATCGATTAATTCAATTGCAATACTAAATATACAAGAGAAAATAAGACAGGTTACTTAAAATGAATAAGTAATTAGTTTACTGGATTAAATTGCCATTCATTCATTCATTCATCTTCTACCGCTTTATCCGATCTTCCCTCGGGTCACGGGGAGTCTGTGTCTATCTCAGGCGTCTATGGGCATTAAGGCAGGATACACCCTGGATGGAATGCCAACCCATCACAGGGCACACACACACACACACACACACACACACACCTAGTACTCCTCATCCACTACCTCATCCACCTAGTACACCAGAACTCCCACCACACACCAGCTTACTGGTGGGGAAGAGACAGAATGATGGAGCCAATCAGTAGATATGGTGGACGGTCAATGGCCAATGGGGCCCGAGGACACGCCTCTACTCTTTTCCCAAAGACATCCTGGGATTTTTAATGACCACAGAGACCTCGTTTTAACGTCTCATCCGAAAGATTACAGTATAGTGTCCCCCGTCACTATAATGCGGTGCTTGGGCCCACACACACCACAGGGTAAGCGCCCCCTGCTGTCCCAAACTAACACCGCTTCCAGCAGCAACCTAGTTTGTGGGGGAGTCTGTGTCTATCTCAGGCGTCTATGGGCATTAAGGCAGGATACACCCTGGATGGAATGCCAACCCATCGCAGGGCACACATACTTGCATTCACACACACACACACACTTGGGACAATTTTCCAAGGTGCCAATCAACCTACCGTGCATGTTTTTGGACAGGGAGGAAACCGGAGAACCCCGGAGAAAAACCCCCTGAGGCACGGGGAGAACATGCAAACTCCACACACACATGGCCGAGACGGGAATCAAACCCGGACCCTGGCGGTGTGAGGCAAACGTGCTAGCTTGGCGATACAGAGGCTCGAACCCGGATCTTCCGATCAGCAGCCCAGACCACTGAGCTACACCCCTTATTAAACTGGTACCGTGGGGCAAAAAAAAGGGTTGGGGATCCACCGGTGTAGAGTAACCAACTGTATTATGTGTCAATAGGAGGGTGTAGCTTAGTGGTCTAAGGCGCTGAGTTAATGATCGGAAGATCCGGGTTCGAGATCTTCAACCTTCTCATGTCAGACAATATCCAGTATCTCAAAGCTGCCGCCCTTGGGTCCTTGAGCAAGACCCTTAACCCTCTGTGATCCAGGGCCGCCGTGTCATGGCCCTGACCATGTCTGATGTGACAATTTGTCCTTCACCAATACAAAGTTGTTCATGGAAGACAATTGTGCAGATATGATGGGGATGTGCTGGGACATGCTGTTATGAGGAAACAATCAACGTTGGCCACCACAATGTTTCTGTCTTTTGGTGACCTTTTGGTTCTCTTGCGTAAGGGCCTATTAGGCAGCTTTGCTGCTGGGATTTGAACCTGCGATCTTCTGGTCCAGAGACCTATACCTTAAGTTCTTGCTGTTATCTTTGGGCAGAATCTTCTCCTTCGCAGTTTTCGCTGGGTTTTTTTTTCAGAGGAATAATGGTCCATAGGGAAACACAATACTCTGTGTAATGTATAGTTATACGGATTAAACAAAGACAATAATTTGCCTTTTATAGAATTTTTATTCGACTTAGTCGAGGAATCGTTAAATAAAGTCAAATAAAATTTATGGTTATTTTAAAACTAATCAATGAGCTTGTCATCCAATCCAATCATTGGGTTGTCATCCAATCTGAACTGCTCGTTCTAGTTCCCTTGCGGTGGAAGATCACTGGTTCCTCAGAAGCATGTGTAGCTCCTGTAGGGTGATGAGGTCTTGGAAAGTCCTGAACCAGTGCTGATATGAAGGTAAATGGAGGTAAATTGCACAGATATGAGGGGAGTAAAATATGCTGGGACATGTTGCTATGAGGAAACAATCAACGTCGCCAACCACAATCTTTCTGTCTTTTGGTGACCTTCAGGAACGATCTCAGGCGAAGAAACACTACTTAAAATCATACTGAATCCCGGATTAACATTCCTGGAAAAACAGGCGGAATCGAACTCAAACGCGGCTACCAAGAAGGCAAGCAAAACAAACCGGCAAACACGCCAACAATAAGGAACTGATTAGGACAATAAAAGCGAAAAAAAAAAACTCTGAGGGAAATAAAACAACAAAACCTCCTTTCGAAGAAGAACGCTGGAAAAGAGAGACGTTAACGAGAGTCCAGGCGCGAGCCAAACCGATTTACATGTTGCTCAAGAGTGCAACCACACCCAACACACAAACACAAACACACTACTTTAATTGCCCCTGTGAACTTCAGATGAACTTCGGAGGTATAGAAATGAGGAGGAGAAGAAAAAGCCATACAAAGACAGAAAGACAGAGTGAGACGTTACGGGACAACAAAGTGAGAGACACACCATGAAACAAAAACAATCAAGTGAGACACTAAAGAAAGAGTCACGGGGAGTCTGTGTCTATCTCAGGCGTCTATGGGCATTAAGGCAGGATACACCCTGGATGGAATGCCAACCCATCACACACACACACACACACATTCATACACTAGGGACAATTTTCCAAGGTGCCAATCAACCTACCGTGCATGTTTTTGGACCGGGAGGAAACCGGAGAACACGGAGAAAAACCCCCTGAGGCACGGGGAGAACATGCAAACTCAACACACACATGGCCGAGATGGGAATCGAACCTGGACCCTGGCGGTGTGAGGCGAATGTGCTAACTACTAAGCCACCGCGCCCCTCGTTATTCCATTATTTGCAACAAATAATAATAGTTAATCGTTTTTATGTCGCTCATATTATTTTATTTTGGTTTTATTTATCCGCCACTCCTTAAAAGACGAGAGAACGTTTCACAATTACATTTACATTTAGGGTATTCGGCAGACGCCTTTATCCAGAGCGACTTACAACTCAGGGTTAAGGGCCTTGCTCAAGGGCCCGGTTGCAATGTGGCGTTACAATTATTATTTGCAGATATTGTGGGTGTCGCAAGGTAGGAACAGTCAGGATGCTCTCACAGAAATCAAGTGTGGGATGTGTGTGTGTGTGTGTGTGTGTGTGTGTGTGTGTGTGTGTGTGTGTGTGTGTTTGTGTTGCTCAAGTAAGAAGTGAATAAACCAAAGAATGACCACATAAACCACTGACACTTAATTCCCATGTGGAATTGTGGCTATGTGTTGACTCACAAAGCGGTGCTTACAGTTGTGCGTGTGTGTGTGTGTGTGTGTGTGTGTGAGAACAGTGATGGATGTCCACTATAGGAAAGTGACAGTGCTGTCTAACACATTAAACAACATACATACACACACTTGCTGACTCAGAACATATTGTAGAAAGCCTGTGGGTGGTCATGTCTCACAGACCCACTACACACACACACACACACACACACAGCCAGCGGTGGTCCGGTTTGGCCTTGAATCGCAGTATTACCACAAATGCTGGCCTCTCCTCCCGTTGCTAGTCCCACAGGGAGGTTTGGGTTTGACCCTCTGTCTTGTCCATCACTTCGAGCACAAACTCCACACACACACACACACACACATACACACACTCCTGCTGAGCTACACAACACTTGAAACACTGCAAGAAACACTGACAGCTGGACCCAACACATGCTTTCGGAAAAACCTTTCATTACAAACCACTTTTTTTTCCCTTTCGCTCTGTTTCCAGGAAAGGCAGAATCCTCGTTCAAAAATGACGAGTAGGCACGAAACGCGGCTTATTTCAGTAATTGTGTTTTTTTTTTTTTACTGATTATTCCATCGATTAATCGGATGCAAAGTATTTTTTTCATTCAATTGCAATACTAAATATACAAGAGAAAATAAGACGGGCCTATTCAAATGAATAAATCATTCGTTGAGTGGATTTAATTGCCATTTAAAAACTTCCCTGTGTCTATCTCAGGAGTCTATGGGCATTAAGGCATGATACACCCTGGATGGAATGCCAACCTATTTCACTCGTACACTAGGGACAATTTTCCAAGGTGCCAATCAACCTACCGTGCTTGTTTTTGGACCGGGAGGAAACCGGAGAACCCGGAGAAAAAACCCCTGAGGCACCGGGACAACATGCAAACTCCACACACACATGGCATAGGTGTGAATCGAACCCGGACCCTGGCGGTGTGAGGCGAACGTGCTAACCACTAAACCACCGTGCCCCATTAAATAGAAATATAAAAAGAATGCCAGATGGCATTACCCAGAGCCACTTACAACTGAACAATTAAAACTATGTTCTCATACATAAATATGTTCTCATACATAATTACAGTCTAGTCCCCTTGATGTACCAGTGCCCTTGGGGTATTCTTGTCCTGTCCTGTCTAATCTACTTTCCAAATCCAACTCCTATTGTTCCTGCACTGCCTTGCAGGCCTTCGCCTCCTGTTTAAGACACCTTAAGGGTTTAAGAGCAGCGTTCAAACTGTAGCTCAAAGCCTCAAATCAGTGAACACTTTGTTTACACCAGTCGTGTTTTTTATTCCCCCAACACCCCCCCCCCCTTTCAAATAATCAAATAACGGAGAGAGACGACAAAGCAGGATTTACTGCATTCTTTCTGCATTATATTCCACAAGCACTTGCGGTCCGGACATCATTGTGGCTTGGACTTGTCAAGGACTTGAGGGGACCAGACCGCTATCGATATTCAAAAGGCAGACCGACATCAGCAGAACAGTTTCAGTACTTGCATCTTGAATGCGGCCGGTATCCGCCCGTCTTCCAGCCCGCAGTTCGGCTCGCTTCCTTCGCATCCGCTCCAGTCTTTGATGGGCAAGTTTCCTCTGTGTCCGCCGAGTGCCCTCACCGACAGTCACACCCTCTTCCGGCTCCCACTACCCTTGCTCCGGCCTTTTCGCTCCGCTCACTGCCCAGTGATTCTCTCCTCGCTGATGTCTCTCGCCTCTTTATTGGCCTTGGTGGACGGAAACAAGCACGCTGATTACTCGTCAGGTACAGGTGTTCCTTAGCGCTCATTACATCTGGCTCCGCCCTCCATTCCTGAAGTGCTGGCACTGGATGTTCTCTCAGGCCCAGGCATTTTTCCCCTTTCATGACATCATGGAGAGTCATTCTCATCAAAAACCTTGCAAAACCGGAAGGAGTTTATTTGGTGCAGAAATACTTCTTATTTGGCAGACGCCCTTATCCAGAGCAATTGAGGGTTAAGGGCCTTGCTCAAGGGCCCACTAGTGGCAGCTTGGTGGTGGTGGGGTTTGAACCTGTGATCTTCTGGTCCAGAGTCCTACACCTTAATCACTGGGATACCACGTCCCTACATCTCGTTTAGCATCTCGTTATCAGTGTCATGGTGTTGTTGCCGTGAAGGAAATTCTGTTTGCATATCCCAGCTTGTTTGGAAGCTGGGGTCAGAGCGCAGGGTCAGCCATGATACAGCGCCCCCTGGAGCACAGAGGGTTAAGGGCCTTGCTCAAGGATCCAAGGGTGGCAGCTTGGCGATACCATGGGCTCGAACTCCAGCGAGAATTAACCAGCAATATTTTATCTAAATATCCAAAAATGTAAAGCTTCCTAAGCATGAAATAAAAGTCGCTCTGCAATATTTTTCATTGCAATAAAAGTTGCTTAGACCTCGTCTCTGGTGGGATTCATTTACGGACCCTGCAGGAGGGAACTTTCACGAAGGTTAAAGGTCTGGCTGGTTGGTGTTATAGACACACTGACTCTCTGGTGGGCTACTGGTGCGGACACATGGTTACGATTGAGGGGATCGGGGGTGGCATCCTTTCATCTGAGCGCGAGTGTGTCTGGACCTCTCTGACCTCCCGATTTTATCGGCACATTTCTTCCCCATTGCTCATCTGCTTTTCTGCTTCAGTCCCATCCCACTTTTATTCCCCATCCGTTCTCTCTCTCTCTCGCTGTCGCTCTCACTTCATCCCATCTGCTTTGCATTGAGTGAGAGAGATAACTTTTTTCTGAAGCGTGCAATTTCGCTTTTTGCCCACTGAATGATTAGAACCGATCAATCCGGCGTTATAAAGACGGCGTAGGCGAGGAAAACACAGACTTCTGGTCCAAAAACATGGGTTTGAGTCGAAGGAGAAACACGTCGTGCGGGCTGTTTCCCCGGGTGAAAAATGTGCAGAGATATTCGGCTAGGCAGCGTGATTTCACTCGGGGTCTCTCTCGCACTTACTCAAACACTGAGCGAACCTGGCACCCGTTGTTCGCCGCTGGACCTTTCCAGGCTTCGATCGGCTCGTGTGATGAAATCCTTCAGTGACAAGTCTATTAAGTCTAAAACAGCGTCAGTTCATAACTACGTTTCGCTTTCGGGTCTTTGTTCCAGATAGAATTCGCTAAGCTAGGCAATCGATCTTTTAGCGACGATTCGTACGAAATGGATCCGATCTTATTCAATACGCTGCTTTTTTCGCCAACTAAAAACAGTCTGTGTGTGGAGAGTAACATATGTGTTTTCAAACAAACAAGCAAACAAACAAAACGTATGTACGTATGTACGGACATGGCCTAAGGACGTCTCTCATAAATGCAAATGTCAAGGGATTGCCCTTTCATCTTAAAACACGTGGTAGCCCACTCTGGACTGGAAGATCACGGGTTCAAACACCACCAATCTGCCATTAGTGGGCCCTTGAGTAAGGCCCTTAACCATCAATTGCTCAGTTGTAAGTCGCTCCGGATAAGGGCGTCTGCCAAATGCTGTAAATGTAAATGTAAAAACACACAATGTTATTAACACCTAAATTAACACAATTCTTTCTGTGTATTATTGATATTATCTTTCTATTTAATACTATACAGCTGCTTTGACACAATCTGTATTGTTAAAAGTGCTATATAAATAAAGGTGACTTGATTTGACTTGACCTAGGACAGGACTAATCAGGGGCTGAACCCGGGCCCTGAGATAATTTGTTCCGGCCCTCCAAATATCATAGTGTGACCGAGACATATCTAGATTTTAGTCATAAAACGGCCGCTACAGCTATGAAGTACGAGGACGAGTTGCAGTTGACGGCTGCGCATAGTGTAGTGACGTTACGCGAGTGGCGCCCTCTCTGGTCAGGCGCGATAACTGACAGAACGATGACAGACAATAACTTTTGTTCATTTCGGGTTATTTAATTAAATAACAGCAACTCAGCATTAAAAAATTCTAATGAACAAATGGAAATAGGTTAATGTCTGAATGTGCTGCTTTTCCAATGTGTTTTTTCTTCCATTAAAAAAAATCCCTAACTCTCATTTTACTTGTCCGTATCCGTGTTTCGTAAAGCCCGCAGTCACGGTGGCCTAGTGAAAGAGAAACTAGGCAATGTTTAGACTATCCAGGTAGCCGTGAGGAGTGGGTGGCGTCGCCCGAAGCAGGGTTCGGTTTCTAACTGTATTTACTGTACAATCACCATCGTCTGAATTAAAGCCGGGAAGATCTAATTAAAGGGACATTGTGTTATCGTGTCATGCTGAGAGGATGTGGACGTGGAGACCCACCTGAAGCTGTGTGTGGCTTCATCTGAATTACAAGCCGGGATAGCGGAGTCGAAGAGGAAACGCTTTCGGATTAAGAGCTTCTAGAATAAGTAGACGCTTCTGACATTGCCGACCAATTTTTAAAATATATTTTGAACTACATTTCCAGCACATCTGCTCATGAGCAGTGTTTATTCTGTTCTGCAGTCATGCGCTAACAGATGCTGTAATTAGCCGCCATCACTGTGAATCACAGGGTGGAAGAAGGTCATAAGGTCATCCAACCACCCAGAGAGCGAAAATCTTTGTCTTCTGTGATATTCAAGGATTCAAACTAATTTGTGCGTACAAAACATCTCACAATACGTTCAGCACTGTAGTGTTACTGTGGTAGCATTGGCACGTATATAGTTGTAGCTACCTAAAATATCAAGCAAGGACTGTCAGAAAAAAAAGCGGTTACTGTGGTAGCATTGTTACGTATGATGTTGTAGCTAGCTAAAATATCAAGCTAGGATTCGCAAAAATGTTTTTACTGTGGTAATATTGGTAAGTATTATGTTGTATCTAGCTAAAATATCAAGCTAGTACTCACAAAAATGCTGTTACTATGGTAGCATTGTAAGTATGTGGTTGTAGCTAGCTAAAATATCAATGTAGGACTCACATAAATGCTGTTACTGTGGTAACATTGGTAACTCTGTGGATGTAGCTAGCTAAAATATCAAGCTAGGACTCTCGCAATAATGCTGCTATTGTCTTAGCATTGGTGAGTATGATGTTGTATACTAGCTAAAATATCAGACTAGGGCTGTCACAAAAATACTGTTACCTGGTAGCATTGTTACGTATGAGTTTGTAGCTAACTGAAATATCAAGCTAGGACTCGCAAAAATGTTTTTACTGTGGTAAAATTGGTGAGTATTATGTTTTAACTAGCTAAAATATCAATGTAGGACTCACATAAATGCTGTTACTGTGGTAACACTGGTAACTCTGTGGGTGTAGCTAGCTAAAATATCAAGCTAGGACTCACAAAAATACTGTTACCTGGTAACATTGTTACGTATGATGTTGTAGCTAGCAAAAATATCAAGCTAGGACTCGCAAAAATGTTTTTACTGTGGTAAAATTGGTATTATGTTTTAACTAGCTAAAATATCAATGTAGGACTCACATAAATGCTGTTACTGTGGTAACACTGGTAACTCTGTGGGTGTAGCTAGCTAAAATATCAAGCTAGGACTCACAAAAATACTTTTACCTGGTAGCATTGTTACGTATGATGTTGTAGCTAGCAAAAATATCAATGTAGGACTCACATAAATGCTGTTACTGTGGTAACATTGGTAACTCTATGGGTGTAGCTAGCTAAAATATCAAGCTAGGACTCACAAAAATGCTGTTACTGTGGTAACATTGGTAACTCTGTGGGTGTAGCTAGCTAAAATATCAAGCTAGGACTCACAAAAATACTGTTACCTGGTAGCATTGTTACGTATGATGTTGTAGCTAGCTAAAATATCAAGCTAGGACTCGCAAAAAAATTTTTAGTGTGGTAATATTGGTAAGTATTATGTTGTATCTAGCTAAAATATCAAGCTAGGACTCACAAAAATGCTGTTACTGTGGTAACATTGGTAACTCTGTGGATGTAGCTAGCTAAAATATCAAGCTAGGACTCTCGCAATAATGCTGCTATTGTCTTAGCATTGGTGAGTATGATGTTTTATGCTAGCTAAAATATCAGACTAGGGCTGTCACAAAATACTGTTACCTGGTAGCATTGTTACGTATGAGTTTGTAGCTAACTGAAATATCAAGCTAGGACTCGCAAAAATGCTTTTACTGTGGTAAAATTGGTAAGTATTATGTTGTATCTAGCAAAAATATCAATGTAGGACTCACATAAATGCTGTTACTGTGGTAACATTGGTAACTCTGTGGGTGTAGCTAGCTAAAATATCAAGCTAGGACTCACAAAAATGCTGTTACTGTGGTAACATTGGTAACTCTGTGGGTGTAGCTAGCTAAAATATCACAGACGTCCTAGGACTCACAAAAATACTGTTACCTGGTAGCATTGTTACGTATGATGTTGTAGCTAGCAAAAATATCAAGCTAAGACTCGCAAAACATTTTTTAGTGTGGTAATATTGGTAAGTATTATGTTGTATCTAGCTAAAATATCAAGCTAGGACTCACAAAAATGCTGTTACTGTGGTAACATTGGTAACTCTGTGGGTGTAGCTAGCTAAAATATTCAATTCAATTCAATTCAATTTAATTTTATTTATAAAGCGCTTTTTACAATGTGTCATCGTCCCAAAGCAGCTTTACATAATACTAATGTGTGAAAAGTGAAAATCAGTTTAGGCCTAATTGTCAAGCTAGGACTCTCGCAATAATGCTGCTATTGTCTTAGCATTGGTGAGTATGATGTTGTATGCTAGCTAAAATATCAGGCTAGGACTCACAAAAATGCTGTTACTGTGGTAACACTGGTAACTCTGTGGTTGTAACTAGCTAATTTAGCAAGTAAGGACAATCACAAAAATTGCTCAGGATTGTTTTGGGATTTGACCAATCCAGGAGATCTCAAAAGAAGTTAAAGAAATGCTTATTTTTGCGAAATTAATTTTTTATGTTTTGGAATCATTAAAGTGCTTGTGTTTTGTATCATTTTCTCTCAGGCTCAGAGCCACAGACGGTAAGAATTCCCGAGACGTCTCCTTAAACCAAACTCCTCTTATTCATGCTTGAAGCCCTCGTGCGAGTGTTGGAGGAGAAGTGGAGTCGAAGGTGGAGTTGTAAAGTGAAATGACTCTCGGTTATGAGCTGGTGAAGTCCACAGAGAGAAACGTGTTAAAGACCCACTTTACAAGGCCATTTCTCTCTCTCTCTCTCTCTCTCTCTCTCTCTCTCTCTCTCTCTCTCTCTCTCTCTCTCTCTCTCTCTCTCTCTCTCTCTCTCTCTTTCTCTCACACACACTCTTTATCCTCCATGGCTAATGTGCTTTCACTGAAAACCACACACCCTCCCTCCATTCCCTCGCTCTCCAATTCTGTGTTCACATGAAGAACACCGCTCCCTCACTTCTCTCACCTCACTCACTACTCTCACTTCTCTCACCTCCCTCACTTCCCTCACCTCCCTCATTTCTTTCACTTCTCTCACTTCTTTCACCTCCCTCACTACTCTCACCTCCTGCACCTCCCTCACTTCCTTCACTTCTCTCACTTCATTCACTTCTCTCACCTCCATCACTTCTCTCACCCCCCTCACTTCCCTCACCCCCCTCACTTCTCTCACCTCCCTCACTTCTTTCACTTCTCTCACCTCCCTCACTTCTCTCACCTCACTCACTACTCTCACTGCTCTCACCTCCCTCACTTCTCACCTCCGCGCCACTCACCTCCCTCACCTCCCTCACTCCCTCACTCACCTTTCACTTCTCTCACCTCCCTCACTTCTCACTTCACTGCTCTCACCTCCCTCACTTCTCTCACCTCCCTCACTTCTCTCACCTCCCTCACTTCTCTCACCTCCCTCACTTCTTTCACTTCTCTCACCTCCCTCACTTCTCTCACCTCCCTCACTTCTTTCACTTCTCTCACCTCCCTCACTCACCTCTCACTCACTCCCTCACTTCTCTCACCTCCCTCACTTCTCTCACTCCCTCACTCTTTCACTTCTCTCACCTCACTCACTACTCTCACTGCTCTCACCTCCCTCACTTCTCTCACCTCCCTCACTTCTCTCACCTCCCTCACTTCTCTCACTTCTCTCACCTCCCTCACTTCTCTCACCTCACTCTCACTTCTCACCCCTCACTTCTCTCACCTCCCTCACTTCTCACCTCCCTCACTTCCCTCACCTCCCTCACTTCCCTCACCTCCCTCTTCTCTCACCTCCCTCACTCTCACCTCCCTCACTTCTCTCACCTCCCTCACTTCACTCTCACTTCTCTCACCTCCCTCACTTCTTCACCTCCCTCACTTCTCTCACCTTCACTCACTTCTCTCACCTCCACTCACTTCTCTCACCTCCATCTCTCACTTCTCTCACCTCCCTCACTTCTCTCACCTCACTCACTTCTCTCACCTCCCTCACTTCCTCACCTCCCTCACTTCCCTCACCTCCCTCACTTCCCTCACTTCTCACCTCACTCACTTCTCTCACCTCCCTCACTTTCTCTCACTTCTCTCACATCCCTCATTTCTCTCACTTCTCTCACCTCCCTCACTTCCCTCACTTCCTCACGGCCTCACTTCTCCCTCACTTCTCTCACCTCACTCACTCTCTCACCTCACTCACTTCTCTCACGGCCTTCGCCTACTTCTCTCACGTCCCTCACTTCCTCTCACTTCAACCTCCCTCATTTCTCTCCTCTCACGTCCCTCACTTCCCTCACTTCTTCACCTCACTTCTCACTCCCTCACTTCTCTCATCTCACTCACTTCTCTCACCTCCCTCACTTCTCTCACTTCTCTCACCTCCCTCACTTCTCTCACCTCCCTCACTTCTCTCACTCCTCTCACTTCCCTCACTTCTTTCACCTCCCTCACTCCCTTCACTTTCTCACTCCCTCACTTCTCTCACTTCCCTCACTTCTCTCACTCTCTCACGTCCCTCACTTCCTTCACCCTCACTTCCCTCACTTCCTCACTTCCCTCACTTCTCTCACTTCCCTCACTTCTCTCACTTCCCTCACTTCTCTCACTCCCTCACTTCCCTCACTTCTCTCACTTCCCTCACTTCTCTCACGTCCCTCACTTCCTTCACTTCTCTCACCTCGCTTCTCTCACCTCATTTCTCTCACTTCCCTCACCTCCCTCACTTCCCTCACTTCTGGGTTTGGTGCTTTCTTGTTT
This sequence comes from Kryptopterus vitreolus, assembly GCA_030449085.1. Taxonomy (NCBI): domain Eukaryota; kingdom Metazoa; phylum Chordata; class Actinopteri; order Siluriformes; family Siluridae; genus Kryptopterus; species Kryptopterus vitreolus. Next base: position 13,480,133 of record JACRUU010000020.1, read on the forward strand.
CCATTGATGGATTGCGGTGTCTTTCTTCTCGGTCACTGCTGGCAGAAGAGACACGATTTCACACTAGATACATTTCCATGAATAAAACCCAAGAGAGAAGAAATGCAACTTGTAATACTGTATATCAGTTCTGCTGAATATTTATAAAAATCAAACAACAACAACAAAAAAACACTACACCATTCCTATTCCGGTTTTCCTCTGCACCGCCTTCTCACTCGTACCGTTTCTTAAATTCTAGAAAACCCCACACAAGTGTGTTTCTCTTAACCTTTCTGTCATCTAATGAAGACCTAAGATCTCCCTCTTCACCAATTAGCACATGACTCCCTGACATCATCTAATCTTGGGTCTACGATCGGTTCCAGACCTCCGTTGTGCTACCATGAGAACCTTCAGCTTTCCAGGGTATCTATCTTTCCATTTCTTGGCCGAAACCCTTTGGATCCATGTTCCTCCTGACCTCCACACACGTCTAAACAGCTCCAGTTCTTCCTGTGTGTGTAGGTGGAAGAACCTGGTAAAAACCTGGTAAAACCATTACCGGGGGGGGGAGTATATATGTGTGTGTGTGTGTGTGTGTGTGTGTGTGTGTGTGTGTGTGTGTTGGTGATGTTGGATGGATGTATTTTTCAGTGCCGGTCTCTGGAGCGGCTGTTTGGGTCATGACCTCGTGCTGAACACGTCATGCTTCTTGTCGTAGGGGTGCAGTACATGACCATTTGACCTTAAAGGAATACTTTAGCAGGAATTACAGCAGGAAGGAAACAGCGGTTGATGGCCTCGGTGTTTGAACGCATTACAAAGACTTTCACGAAACTGGAGACTCCTTCCAAAAAAATGCTGTATATGTGTATAATGTGTATAATATGTATAATGCTATGTGTGTGTGGTTTTGCATGTTCTCCCCTGCATGTTCTCCCCGTGCCTCAGGGGGTTTTTCTCCAGGTTCTCCGGTTTCCTCCCCCGGTCCAAAAACATGCACGGTAGGTTGATTGGCACCTTGGAAAATTGTCCCTAGTGTATGAATGTGTGTGTGAGTGTGTGTTTGTGTGTGTGTCCTGCGATGGGTTGTCATTCCATCCAGGGTGTATCCTGCCTTAATGCCCATAGACGCCTGAGATAGGCACAGACTCCCCGTGACCCGAGGGAAGATCGGATATAGCGGTAGAAGATGAATGAATGAAATAAGCACACAACCTCTCGCACCCCCGCCCCCTTCCCCCCATTAACGCTCACTCCCTAACCTTTCTATGGGTTTGTGGGTTTTGGGTTCCGGTCGGCCGCAGGTCAGTGCCTGTTTGAGTTTGAACAGACAGCACCAGCTGATACTGACAGCTTGTTTTCACGGTCAGGCATGAAGATACAGTAAAGAGTGCAGATGGTGTTTGTTTTCGCCGGAGCCCGGGGCAGTAAATCTTTCTCTATAATGGACGGAGGTGAGAAAGTGTCCATGCGAATAAAAGACAATGTCGTTAAACTCAAACTGTGTCTGTTCTCAGAGGCTTAGTGCAGGAAATGGATCAGGACACGGTTCAGGCTTGCTCAAATCGTACTGTAGGTTCACTGTTGATGCCTGTATGGGGCACTTGTGGAGAGAACGAATGCTGTGATAAGGCAAATATTTGGCAGGGTGTACATTCTTAGATGCTTTTCACATTTGGGCCCTTCAGCAAGGCCCTTAACCCTCTGTGCTCCGGGCTATCATGGCTGACCCTGTGCTCTGGGCAGCTCCCTTACATCTACTAGCTGTGCATTCACAACAGGTATGAGCTCCGTACTATATTAGCGTATATGAAACGCATCACCAGTTGAGATGGAAAAGCAACCGGATCAGAACTCTTAAAGGAGCCACGTCCCTTTTTTTATTTTACCCTAATTCCCAAAAAAAGGATTTATCTCTGGTACCTTGAAAATGTGGGATTAATCACGGGTTAACTCATGGCAATCATGCGATTAATCACGATTAATGTTTTAATTGGTTGACAGCCCTTTAAAAAGTATTTATTTATGGTACATTGAAAACGTGCGCTTAATCACGGGTTAGTTCATGGTGATCGTGCGATTAATCACGATTAATGTTTTAATCGGTTGACAGCCCTAATTCCCCCAAAAAGTATTTCTTTATGGTACATTGAAAACGTGGGATTAATCACGGGTTAACTAATGGTGATCATGCGATTAATCTCGATTAATGTTTTAATCAGTTGGCAGCCCTAATTCCCAAAGAAAGTATTTATTTATGGTACCTTGAGAATGTGGGATTAATCACGGGTTAACTCGTGGCAATCATGTGATTAATCATGATTCATGTTTTAATCGGTTGGCAGCCCTAATTCCAAAAAAGTATTTATTTATGGTACATTGAAAATGTGCGATTAATCACGGGTTCACTCGTGGCGATCATGCGATTAATCACAATTAATGTTTTGATCGGTTGACAGCCCTAATTCCCCCCAACAAGTATTTGTTTATGGTACATTGAAAGTTTGCGATTAATTACGGGTTAACTCGTGGCAATCGTTCGATTAATCGCGATTAATTTTTTAATCGGCCGACAGCCCTATTTTTAAAAAAGTATTTCTTTATGGTACATTGAAAACGTGGGATTAATCACGGGTTAACTCATGGTGATCATGCGATTAATCTCGATTAATGTTTTAATCAGTTGACAGCCCTAATTCCCAAAGAAAGTATTTATTTATGGTACCTTGAAAATGTGGGATTAATCACGGGTTAACTCATGGCAATCATGTGATTAATCACGATTAATGTTTTGATCGGTTGACAGCCCTTTAAAAAGTGTTTATTTATGGTGCATTGAAAACGTGCGATTAATCACGGGTTCGTTCATGGCGGCCGTGCGATTAATCACGATTAATGTTTTGGCCGGTTGGCAGCCCTAGTTGCAAAAAATATCTATTTGTGGCGCATTGAAAACATGCGATTAATCGTGCATTAACTCGTGGCTGCCGTGCAATTAATCACGATTAATGTTTTGTTCGGATGACAGCCGTAATTCCCCCAAAAAACAAGTATTTAATTATGGTTCATTGAAAACATGCGATTAATCAAGGGTTAGCTCATGGCGATCGTGCGATTAATCTCGGTTAATGTTTTAATCGGTTGACAGCCCTAATTCCAACGTATTGTACCGCATATACACTGTCACATTTGTTTACTTTTGTTTACTATTCAACTGTGTGAATAAAGTGCCCCTAGGTGGAATAGATTTAGTAAATGTTTGTGTTTACTGTATTCGTCTATGTGTGTGTTTGTGTCTCATTCGTTTCGTTAATTTGAATAAATTGTCTCCCGGAGGCAAACAAACCGGATGAAAGGCCCTCGAGGAAAGTGGCGGATTAGAACCCATCAACGCCAGCCTGCTACTGTTAGTGCTGCTGGGCCGGGTCAGGTGTTGTTTGAACTTCGGGGCGGGTTTTGTTTCATTCGGATGTTGACATCCACCGATTCTGCATATCGAATCTTGTTGACGAGAAACAGAACTCCATCATAGCGAACCAGCATACAAGAGAAACACTAGCACAGCACCACCTGGAGCACAAAGGGCCTTGCTCAAGGACCCAAAATTGGCAGCATGGTGATACCGGGGCTCGAACCCCCGACCTTCCGATCAGTAGCCCAGCGCTTTTGACAACTGAGCTACACCCCTCCCTACACCCATAGTAATGACTGCTCCAGGTGAAACACTGCTTCCTTTATATACTTGACAAAAGTATTATGACCATTGAATTCCTCAGCCATATGTGGTCCGGCATTTGGCAGTGGACCACATCCAGTTGAGGGTTAAGGGCCTTGCTCAAGCACCTACTAGTGGCAGCTTGGTGGTGCCGGGATTTGAACCTACAACCTTCCAAGTTCAGAACCCAGCGCTTTAGGCAACTGAGCTACACCCCTCCCTACACCCCTAGTAATGACTGCACCCGGTGTTAACACTGCTTGCTTTATATACTCGCAGTTCTAGCTCTTTCCCTGTTTGAATGGCGAATACAGACTACTGCCACTTGCTGGCACATAAGCGCAGAGCAGGCATGCTAGTTAGCCGTCGTTTGGAGTCTGACCGGTGTAGTGCAAGGCAACAACACAGTAGTCTAGTGAGTGATGCAACAACTAAAACCCTGTATATATATATATATATATATATATATATATATATATATATATATATATATATATATATATATATATATATATATATATATTACAAACTGAGCAATTGAGGGTTAAGGGCCTTGCTCAAGGGCCCACTAGTGGAACCTTATTTAGTAATATATAGATGTATAGTGGGCTACTACCTCCCTTTATACACACATATATATATATACCACCTCCCTTTATACACACACACACACACACACACACACACACACACACATATATATATATTAGATAGATATAGATATATATATATATATATATATATATATATATATATATATATATATATATATATCCCTATATGTTATACCACCTCCCTTTATACACACACACACAACACATATATATATATATAAAACGACCGATATATATAAACGACCGTATTATTGCCGTCGTTGCAGAGAAAGTACAGAGGAAAGCGAAATGGTGTAGATGGGTGCATTTGGGTTGGCAGGGGTGGATGGGGGTTCCGACAGGAGGCACCCCACGACATGGTGGGTGGGAGAGAAAGACAGAGTGAAATATTAATGCAAATCTTTTCCCTCCTTCTTGCAAAGTCCCCCCCCCCACCTTCCTCCTCCTCCTCCTCCTCCTCCCTTCCTCTCCCATGGGCAGGTGGTCTGGCAGCGAGCTGACAGGGGCATCAGAAACCAATTACCCCGTCTGCTTACACACGGCCTTTTCGCTGCCAAGTTAAACTAGCCGATCTGAATGGACCCTCTCTCTTTATTGGCATGCCGGGGATTTTGTACACAGCGCAGCCCGAAGGCGACCGCGACTCGGAGCCCGACAACAATCGTCCGCGCGGTCACGGCGTTTAGCGAAGAGAATGCTAACAACGAAACCGTCATTCTTAAATCACATCTCTCCGCCATCCACGTAAACTGCCAAGTACACTCTATATGACTCACTCAGGAACGCGAGAACGCCGCGTCCTCCGCCATCGACCGGTCGCAAATCAGCACTTTCTAAGGGCAAAAAAGACATTTTATCATTTAGATTCAGGAGGAAGTTCTCGCTTTGGGCGTCGAACGCGTTGGTCTGAAGTGACAGGCTTTATTTTGGCACCGGCGTGCAACTCTGAAGCTGCGATCCTGGACGCGAGCGCTAAAAACGAATTAAGATTCTTTCCATTCGGAGCACAGCAGTTAAAGTGAAGCGCTGAAGCTACAAATCCAAATTGTCTCGCGCCGACCGCATGCTGCAGGTTGTCTGATATCTCTCTATTTCTCTCAGCCTTTCTTTTTTCTCTTTTATTTCTGAGGGCCTCGGCTCCGATTTCAGAAATCTGGACGAGAAATGTCGAAATGCTATTTTGGCTGGAGAAAGCATGACAGCCGGCGGGATACGAACGTCTTTTCGTGCTCTCTCGCTGTGAAATCAAGCAGTGGAGCGAAATCGAAAGGGAAGACGTCCCTCTGAGTGTTTGGTTTGCCCGATTGTCATGTAAACCAGACTGATAGAAATGTTGAACATATTAACTAGCTGTAGGATTTGGTGGGGGCGGTGTTTGGGGGCGTGTCCCACACATTACGTCATGCCGGGATAGAAATATAATCAAGTTAAGACAGTATAATAAAGTTAGTTTGTGCTTTCCTGGCTAAAAACATGCTTAAAGTTGACCGATACTGATAGCTAGGTTGACGAAAGCAAATGGTTTGTCAAAAGATTGACACATAAAAAAAGAGTCTGTATTTGAAATTAAATAAATAAACTTTTTTTTATTATATTGCGTATATTTTTATGTTATATATATATATATATATATATCTATTTTGTCCGTTTGTTATATATATATATATATTGCGTTAAATATATATTTTTTTAAGTTTTAAATAAACGTTCAGTGCATCCACTCACACTTCCTAAATTCCCCCCCCGAATTACGCCCCCTAGCTGCGCATTCACAACAGGTACGATCTCCTCACTATATTAGCGTATATTACCGTACGGAACCTTACGCAAGCGCATCGCATTCCCAAATCCGTATTACGCAATAAAGCGCATTTTTACCGAACGCAATAAAGCTCTTCCGTATAACCTAAACACCGTATCACCAGTTTATATGGAAAAGCAACCGGAACACAATTCTTAAAGGAGCCACGTCCCATATTTTACACTTCAAACCAACACTAAACAAATAACATTGTTGTTAACAAGAAATTATATTCAAAGAACAATTTCAGAGTAAAATAAACATGAAATAATCAATAATTGTATTAAAGGGAGAGATTTTGAGAGTAATGTATATCATTATAACATCTGTTACAGTTACAGTGTTACAAAAATGAAAGGTATTCATTATGTTACATTGAAAATGTGCGATTAATCACATGACATCGTGATTAAATCTTTTAATTGGAATGGATTGACTGATTATGTGTATTGATTGAACTGATTGTGTGTGATTAATAACAGGTTAACTTCAGGTAACATTGAAACCAACGAAGAATTGATATTAAAATATAATTTTGTAGGGTAAATAATAATATTATATAATCAATAACTTTATTAAAGGGAGAGATTTAGAGTGAAATTTAAATAATTACAACATCTGTTACAGTTATTTAGAGTATTAGAAACATGAAAAGATTAAATATATATATACCGTAAATTCTGGACTATAAAGCGCACCTGCATATAAGCCGCATCCGCTCTATTTAAAAAAAAAAACCCAAAAAATCATAAATAAGCCGCACCTGCATACAAGCCGCATCCGCTTTTGAATTGTAAATGTACATGTATGTACCTAAATAGATCCTTTCCTAACCTGTATTTTAACACGGTGTAACGGTGGACGCTGCACAGAGACGCGGAGGATCCGGAATTCATACAAAACAGGATTTATTAAATAAAGAACTCAGGGAGACGCGGCCAGACAGGCTAGGGGAGCCTTGCGAGCTCTGCGCGCCGTGGTACCGGGAGTACCGGAGAGCAGGGGGGTTAGAGCAGGGGGGAGGAGAGAGAGCACCGAGCAGCAACTTTGCTGATTAAAACGGGACAGAACCAAGAGAAAATAAGCGCTATTTACAGTATTTATCTTCATTTCTCCTGTGTGTGAAATGACGTCACCTTAACCTTGTAAAGATAGAGTTTGTCCTCCTTCTATCCGCTTCTACCCACTTATATCTGCTAAAGAGGAACTAGCGCATTCTTCTTCTTTGCATTTATTTTGTCTTAGTTTTGATTCTAATTCCGGTTAGAGCCCCTAGCGGTCGGGAAAAAATCTGCAGAATAGCCAGCACCTTATTATTAGCCGCATGGTTCAAAACCTAGGAAAAAAGTAGCGGCTTATAGTCCAGAATTTACGGGTGGTGATTATATATCTATATATATATATATATATATATAATATATATATATATATTTTTTTTTTTTTTGTTTTTGTTTTTTTTTGTTTTTTTTTAAATAAATTTATATAAAAATTCTACATGTATTTTGTTATTATACATACAACAGGACTTTACGGCACTTATAGTGCTAATAATAAACCAATAATCTGTAGCTATAATACTGTCAAAGCTGCTGCTCCTCCTGACCAATCAGATTTGAGATACACTTAAATATAGTATTTTAAATAAACAAATAGACAAAAAACAGCTTTGTGAGACACCAGGGCACCAGATTCCACAAAGAGTACGTATTAGCAGTTATAATAAGCTCCGATCTTTCTGGGAAGATGCTCCACTATAGGTTTTTGTCTCGCCGATGACGGCGAGGAATGATCAGCATGAAGGTTATGCGATCGGGTTTGAGGCTCTCAGCCACCCGTGCGAAGCATATCTTCATGGAGATACATTTGTGTGCCTCCAAGCGTGCGGTAACAGTGTAGGAAAGAGTCGCATATATGGATGGAAAAGTGGGGCGTTCCAATACTTTTGGCCACATCACATTTTACTCCAGAAACAAAACAACCCAGAAGCAACGTTTTACTCTTATTATTCTGCAGGGCTAAAAAAAAAAAATCCCTCTTTTCTCTCTCTCTCTCTCTCTCTCTCCTTTCATCTCAGTGGATGTTATATAACCCCATCCGTGTCTCCCTCAGTAACCGGCTACTGGACAAGTCCCCGAGTGGAATCTTTAAACAAATTTGATTTCTCAACTCGTTTGTCGTCTCTAAACGCTGCCATGTGTTCCGACGCTGTGTTTAAACGCTTTTGACTCGGAGCCGTGAAAACCAGCTCCAGTGAGAACAAAAGGACTGGACACAATGTACACAAGACAAGGGATAGAAGAAAAGAAAAAAAGACAGATGTTCTGAATCAGGGGCACGGTGGCTTAGTGGTTATCATGTTCGCCTCACACCGCCAGGGTCCGGGTTCGAGTCTCGTCTCCACATGTGTGTGTGGAGTTTGCATGTTCTCCCCGTGCCTCAGGAGGGTTTTCTCCGGGTTCTCCGGTTTCCTCCCGGTCCAAAAACATGCACGGTAGGTTGATTGGCACCTTGGAAAATTGTCCCTAGTGTATGAATGTGTGTGTGTGTGTGTGTGTGTGCCCTGCGATGGGTTGGCATTCCAGGGTGTATCCTGCCTCGATTCCTGAAGATGCCTGAGATAGACACAGACTCCCCGTGACCCGAGGGAAGATCGGATAAAGTGGTAGAGAATGAATGAATGAATAATAATAATAATAAAAATAATAACAAAACAAGGGGCACGGTGGTTTAGTGGTTAGCATGTTCGCCTCACACCGCCAGGGTCCGGGTTCGAATCCCGTCTCGGCCATGTGTGTTTGGAGTTTGCATGTTCTCCGGGTTCTCTGGTTTCCTCCCCGGTCCAAAAACATGCACGGTAGGTTGATTGGCACCTTGGAAAATTGTCCCTAGTGTATGAATGTGTGAATGTGTGTGTGTGTGTGTGTGTGTGTCCTGTGATGGGTTGGCATTCCATCCAGGGTGTATCCTGCCTTAATGCCCATAGACACCTGAGATAGGCACAGGCGCCCCGTGACCCGAGGGATTCATCATTCATCAGCAAATATTCTGTATTTCACACACTTTAGGTCCAAAAGTTTATGGACAAGGTGCTCTCTGGACGCAACAATCTTTAGTCCACGGAAAACTAAAGAAGACCGCACCTGAAACGATTCCTCAGGGTTAACCCACCTCTTATAAAACCTATCAACTTCCTGTCAATGCCTATAACCTCCAGGCTGTTTAGTACTCCCCCCCTCCCCCTCCCCTCCAGAGAGTAACTTCTCCAGTTGTGCCCTCTGTTATAAGCACTACGACCTTTCTTAGCAAACACTATTAATTCAACATGTGGTCGATCGAAACTCTGACATCGTGATGTAAAAGGATTTATGGAGCCGGTGATTTCGTTCTATATCTGGCTGTATAACGTCTTCTCTCTGGTACTGTAAATCATACACGCCGGTTGGAGGTGGAAAAAGTACACACATCCTTCACACACGTAGAAGAATGTATTAAAAGAGTATATTTTTCTTGTACTCGAGTCAAAGAAGTTAAGGCATCGGCGTCTGGCCCGGAAGATCGCAGGTTCAAATCCTACCACCTCCAAGCTGCTACTAGTGGGGCCCTTGAGCAAGGCCCTTAACGCCAAATTGTTCCTAGGTAAGTTGCTCTGGATAAGGGCGTCTGCCAAATGTAGTAAATGTAAAATGTTTTCGTGTCGTGGCGGTAACTGGACCTCACGTTATATTAATGTTGTCAGTCAATTAAAAGATTGAATCGCGATTAATCGCACGATTATCAGGAGGTTCACCTGTGATTAATCACATGTGATCAATCTTTTTCAATGTACCCTGAATTAATACCCGTGCTGTCAATCGATTTGAATTAAAAAATGTAATCACGATTAATCAAACGATTGCCGTGAGGTAACTCGTGATTAATTTTCAATGTAACACTCTGTAACACTCTAACAAACTGTAACAGATGTTATAATTATATACATTTCTCTCAAAATATCTCCCTTTAATTAAATTATTGATTATTTCATTGTTCTTCTGATATTAATTCCTTGTTAATTTCAATGTTCAAAATATGGGACGTGGCTCCTTTAAGAATTGTGTTCCGGTTGCTTTTCCATATAAACTGGTGATACGGTGTTTAGGTTATACGGAAGCGCTTTATTGCGTTCGGTAAAAATGCGCTTTATTGCGTAATACGGATTTGAGAATGCGACGCGCTTGCGTAAGGTTCCATACGGTAATATACGCTAATATAGTGAGGAGCTGTTCGTAATTCAGGGGAAATTTAGTAAGCGTGAGTGGATGCGTGAGTTTCTATTTCAGGCTTTTTTTTCTCCGGGTTCTCCGGTTTCCTCCGGGTTCAAAAACATGCACGGTAGGTTGATTGGCACCTTGGAAAATTGTCCCTAGTGTATGAATGTGTGTGTGTGTGTGTGGGTGTCCTGCGATGGGTTGGCGTTCCATCCAGGGTGTATCCTGCCTTAATGCCCATAGACGCCTGAGATATGCACAGACTCCCCGTGACCCGAGGGTAGATCGGATAAAGCGGTAGAAGATGAATGAATTAATTAATTAATACATTTTTCAGCTCAGTGCTTAAGGCGTTGGCCTCTGGACTGGAAAATCGCAGGTTCAATACCTTCCACCAACCAAGCTGCCACTAGTGGGGCCCTTGAGCAAGGCCCTTAACCTCCATTTGCTCAGGATAAGGGTGTCTATCAAATGCCCTTAATGTTTTTAGCGCCGCACGGGACGCTCACATCATATTAATATACAGTACTAATACTAAAGCAATTTCACATTTTGTTCCCTAATGCACGGATCCAGGCTGAACGTCCACCAAGCAGAGAATGATGATCCCATGCTCAGTCATGTTTATATCACCGACTCGCTCTGTCTCTAAAACGCTGTGTGGTCTATCTACACGCTCGCATCATGAGTTATGAGCCCGTTATTCCTTCTCTACAAGGTTATAACTTTCTTCCTGTACTCTATATCGTTTGACTTCCAGCTCTGTGATGTTCATTATGGAGCGAAAGATGGTACACACAATTCAGCTCCAGTGTATGTGTTGTTTATGAGTTCGGGAACTTTGGAAATGTAATAGATTACAGATTACAAAGTACCCTATGCAAAATGTAATAAGTAGCGTAACTTTTCAGTTCATTTATAAATGTAACGTTTTTGATTACGTTCAAGTTTCGAATGGATATTTATAACATTTATAACTATCACACACAGAGAGCACGGTGGTTTAGTGGTTAGCACGTTCGCCTCACACCGCCAGGGTCCGGTTTCGATTCCCGTCTCGGACATGTGTGTGTGTGGAGTTTGCATGTTCTCCCCGTGCCTCAGGGGGTTTTTCTCCGGGTTCTCCGGTTTCCTCCCATGCACGGTAGGTTGCACGGTTGCACGGTAGGTTGATTGGCACCTTGGAAAATTGTCCCTAGTGTATGAATGTGTGTGTGTGTGTGTGTGTGTCCTGCGATGGGTTGGCATTCCATCCAGGGTGTATCATGCCTTAATGCCCATAGACGCCTGAGATGGGCACAGACTCCCCGTGACCCGAGGGAATATCAGATATAGCGGGAATTCTGCGTCGTTCCAGCCCATAGAGATGTCTCTATAATGGCTAAAATGGGTGTTTTTGGTGTCTTAACCCTCGTCTCTCCGAAAGAGCTAGCATTTCGAAGTCAACGCAACATATTAAACGGACCAGGCTCTAAGGGATCACACCCGGGGCCGAGCATCACTCACATTTTCTTCAGGAAATGTCCAATGTCTAGTTTATTCTGATAATAAAAATAAAGTGCATATTGTGAAGTGAAATATATGAGAGTTACCTCTGATGGCATCTACAGTACAGTATATAAGGAATCAAACACTCTGGGATGGGGGTGTGGTGGGGGGGGGGTCATGCTGATAAAGGAAAACAGTCAATACCAGTGAGGTGAAATGAGGAGAGTGAGAGAGAAAGAAAAAAAGAGAGAGAAAGAAAGAGAGAGAGAGAGAGAGAGAGAGAGAGAGAGAGAGAGAGTGAAATGAAGACCATTGAGACTCCACCGGGACTCTTCCTACAAGTCATAAATGCTACATAGTGCAAGTATTCCAGTCATATATGGGTTTTTTTTCTTCCTCCCCCCCAAACTTAGAGGCACATTGAATTTGGATGCATGAATAATTTTTATGTTGAACCAGGAGACCTGGACCAGCTTGAGCACCGGGTTGGAGTGGGAAACGCTCCCGCCGTAGATCTCCTGCTATTTCTATTTGCTATAAATCAAACGCATTATTAAGATCTTTGGGATGAATTGGAATGCTGAGTGCACCCTGGATTCCTCCGGATCACCTACATCAATACCTGGCATCCATGTGTGTGAAGGAATCGTCATAAATCTCCATAAAAGCTTAAAAACATCTTGCCAGAAGAGTGGAGATCATTTTACCGGGGTATGGGTGGGGGGGCCGAGGGGGGGGTGTAGGAAATTGGACGTTTGTAATGTTCAACACACTTTTGTCCATTTGTGTGTGTGTGTGTGTGTGTGTGTGTGTGTACAGGCGTGACCTTAAGAAGCAATATAGATCATAATAAAGCAGAGGTCCGTGATGAACTCTGGCTTTAATGAGCTGTCATGGCGTGAGGGAAGAGTTAGGCGAGAAAGGTCATGACTTTTAACCAGCGTTTAACCCCCTCTACCCCGGGAGAGAGTTTCGGGTTTAAGTGCACGGGATACATCAGAAGAGTATCTCAGCATCTCAGGTGAAGGTAGATATAATAACATCGCTGGCCAGTGTGTGTGTGTGTGTGTGTGTGTGTGTGTGTGCGTGTGTATGAGCATGGTTATGGAATGTATATAAAAGTGCTTTGGATCTTAGATCTTTGTCAAATTTGGGGGAATTCCAGGAAAAATTGATGTGTGTGTGTGTGTGTGTGTGTGTGTGTGTGTGTGTGTGTGTGTGTGTGTGTGTGTGTGTGTGTGTGTGTGTGTGTGTGCAGTGTGTGCGTGTGTGTGTGTGTGTGTGTGTGTGAGATAATCTTAGGCCAGAAGTTCTTTATGCTTTCTTGAAACTTCCATGTGATCATCTATATCACAATAATATAACTGTACTTGTGTATGTATATGTGTGTGTGTGTGTGTGTGTGTGTGTGTGTGTGTGTGTGTGTGTGTGTGTGTGTGTGTGTGTGTGTGTGTGTGTGTGTGTGTGTGTGTGTGTGAAAGGAGTCTCCAATGTCAAGTGTAACTAAAACAGAAGCTTCTTTGTAACATGACATTTATTTATTACCTCCAGGCAAAAGAAGAACAGAGCAGAAGGGTATGAGCTCGAATCCCAGCTGCTCTAATGTAAGTGAAAACAGGAGCATCGAACAATTTTGCTTCTGGAGCCTTTCGTTTAGTTTAGCGTTACGTACAGTTTCGTTTAGTTTACAGTTACTATTTAGTTTAGTTTAGTTATGTACAGTTTCGTTTAGTTTAGCAGTTTCGTTTAGTTTAGAGTTACGTACAGTTTCGTTTAGTTTACAGTTACATACAGTTACATTTAGTTTAGCGTTATGTACAGTTTCGTTTAGTTTAGCATTACGTACAGTTTCGTTTAGTTTACAGTTACATACAGTTACATTAGTTTAGAGTTACGTACAGTTTCGTTTAGTTTAAAATTGCATACAGTTACATTTAGTTTAGAGTTACGTACAGTTTCGTTTAGTTTACAGTTATATACAGTTACATTTAGTTTAGAGTTACGTACAGTTTCGTTTAGTTTAGTTACATTAGTTTAGAGTTACGTACAGTTTCGTTTAGTTTAAAATTACATACAGTTACATTTAGTTTAGCGTTACGTACAGTTTCGTTTAGTTTAGCGTTACGTACAGTTTCGTTTAGTTTAAGTTTTAGTTTCATTAGTTACATTTAGTTTAGAGTTACGTACAGTTTCGTTTAGTTTACAGTTACGTACAGTTTACATTTAGTTTAGCGTTATGTACAGTTTCGTTTAATTTAAGTACAGTTATGTACAGTTTCGTTACATTTAGTTTAGAGTTATGTACAGTTTCGTTTAGTTTAGAGTTACGTTATATACAGTTACATTTAGTTTAGCGTTACGTACAGTTTCGTTTAGTTTAGAATTACATACAGTTACATTTAGTTTAGAGTTACGTACAGTTTCGTTTAGTTTAGAGTTACGTACAGTTTCGTTTAGTTTAAAGTTATGTACAGTTTCGTTTAGTTTAGAGTTATGTACAGCTTTATTTAGTTTACAGTTACGTATAGTTTTGTTTAGTTTAGAGTTACGTACAGTTTCGTTTAGTTTAGCGTTACGTACAGTTTCGTTTAGTTTAGAGTTATTACAGTTTTGTTTAGTTTAGAGTTATGTACAGTTTCGTTTAGTTTACAGTTGCATACAGTTACATTTAGTTTAGAGTTACGTAGTTTCGTTTAGTTTCGTTACGTACAGTTTCGTTTAGTTTACAGTTACATACAGTTACATTTAGTTTAGAGTTATGTACAGTTTCGTTTAGTTTAGCGTTAGTTTCGTTAGTTTAAAGTTATGTACAGTTTCGTTTAGTTTACAGTTATATACAGTTACATTTAGTTTAGAGTTACGTACAGTTTCGTTTAGTTTAAAAGTTGCATACAGTTACATTTAGTTTAGTTTAAAGTTACGTACAGTTTCGTTTAGTTTAAAATTGCATACAGTTACATTTAGTTTAGTTACAGTTATGTACAGTTTCGTTTAGTTTAGAGTTATGTACAGCTTTATTTAGTTTACAGTTACGTATAGTTTTGTTTAGTTTAGAGTTACGTACAGTTTTGTTTAGTTTAGAGTTATGTACAGTTTTGTTTAGTTTAGAGTTATGTACAGTTACATTTAGTTTAGATTTAGTTTAGAGTTACGTACAGTTTCGTTTAGTTTAAAATTGCATACAGTTACATTTAGTTTAGAGTTACGTAGTTTAGCGTTTAGTTTAGCGTTACGTACAGTTTCGTTTAGTTTAAAGTTATGTACAGTTTCGTTTAGTTTAGAATTGCATACAGTTACATTTAGTTTAGAGTTACGTACAGTTTCGTTTAGTTTAGCGTTACGTTCAGTTTCGTTTAGTTTAAAGTTATGTACAGTTTCGTTTAGTTTACAGTTTACACGTACAGTTACGTTTAGTTTAGAGTTAGTTTACGTACAGTTTCGTTTAGTTTAAAATTGCATACAGTTACATTTAGTTTAGAGTTACGTACAGTTTCGTTTAGTTGTTACACAGTTTCGTTTAGTTACGTACAGTTACGTTTCTTTTAGTTTACGTACAGTTTCGTTTAGTTTAAAATTGCATATAGTTACATTTAGTTTAGAGTTATGTACAGTTTTGCTTAGTTTATAGTTATGTAACACCTTGGTCCTGGGGAAACGTAACATACATTGCACTGTATATTGTTAAAATAACAATAAAGCCAACTTAAAATGAATCACACGATTGCGGCGAGTTAACTAGTAATCAATCGCACATTAATCGTTGGTTTTCAATGTACCATAAATGAATATACAGCGATCAGAACAGCGCCCCCTCTACCCTGATTGGTGGATTGCCATGTGATTACGTCTTGATCCATTCATAAATGAAAAGGAAGGACTGTATTGTAGTTGAGGGCAAAATAAAATAAAATATTTGACTTTAAAATGCACTGAAATGGAAATACGGAAAGGAAAAGAAAACCCGGTATAAACCCTTTGCCCAAACTGTCCTCAAAAATAGAGCCCTGACGACGCCAAGGAGTTTTGAGTCCCTCTGGTGCATTTTCCCCCTGAACATGTTTTCTTTGCTAATTCTCCCGACTAGTTGATGTCAGACGCTGCTTTTTATTCTTTCTGGACGCGCTGGCGGGACGAGACGAGGCTCCACTGAAGCTCAGCCCGAGCGGCCGGTTCCAGTCCGAGCAGGAATGTAGGAAACAGGAGCTTGCAGAAGGAGAGAGAAAGAACCGAGGTTCGTTCCTTGGCATCGGGAATCCCGCTGTGTGGAAATGCACTTTGCCTCTCGAGTTACCGGCTGCTCCAGACGGCCGGCGCTTCGCCGCGGATCCACCTGGATGTGCAGAATTCATTACTGCAGGCTCAGCGGAGAAGGTCGGGTCAGGTCGAGTCGGAGGTGGAATTTACCCGAGGCCTGCCGATGGACGCGATTAATCAGGGCCACGTCTAATTGAAGATGAATTTGTCTCGATTTTAAAAAAAAAAAAAAGGGGGGGAGAAAGAAAGAAAAAAACCAAAAACATCTGCACGGCAGGCTTTGAAAAAGGAAAAGCTATTGATTTCAGCTTTTATGAAAAGAGACAGCTGTGAGTTCAGCAGAAGCATTTGGATTCATGTAAAAGATGTAGCGTCGGAATGCTAACTAAAGTTGATCTGCTGTTTTTTTTCCCCCTTCCTTTTTCCATGAATCTGCTTCTTTGATGTTCGTTGGTGTTTCTGTAACGTGCTTGACGGAAGGCAGGACTCAACGTGCACTTCATTACGCCGGGGGGGGGGCAAAATATCGGAGCCAAAAGTCCGAGGCGGGGTTCGATACAAACCGGGATCATTTTATCGCAATGAGGCAAAGTTGAAAAAGAAATGGGCGAGGAATAAAATACGTTAAAAAACATGCATGATAGGTTGATTGGCACCTTGGAAAATTGTCCCTAGTGTGTGAATGTGTGTGTGTGTGTGTGTGTGTGTGTTTGTGTGTGTGTGTGTGTGTCCTGCGATGGGTTGGCATTCCATCCAGGGTGTATCCTGCCTTAATGCCCATAGACGCCTGAGATAGGCACAGACTCCCCGTGACCCGAGGGAAGATCGGATAAAGAGGTAGAAGATGAATGAATGAATGTATTGTATTTTCATGTTTTTCTTGTATTTGGGGTCGGCAAGTTTAATGTGCTGCATTTCCCCTTTAAGAGGAAAGAAAATAAGGGAAAATGTATTATTATAAAATAATAAACACACTGTAATCTCTTTTTTGTTGTTGTTTTATCAGGTATGCTGTTTTTGCTTTCATTGTTACATTTATTTTTCTCTTCCCTTTTTTCTCCATATGGGAGAGGAAAGAAAATAAGGGCGGAAACACAATGTAATCCCTTTTTTTTCTCTTTTATCTCTCTTTTAGGCAATAAAAGAAGAGAAGAAACGCCATTCGCTGCCCCTATGGCTATGGCTAAATTTAATATATATATATATATATATATATATATATATATATATATATATATATATATATATATATTATTTTAAAAAATCGTAATAATCACGTATTTAGTTATATTTGTATTTTTGTTCTCACAATAATTAGCAGGTTATATATGTAAAAAGATCATTTGTTGTTGATTAGAATGAGTCGAGGATTAAACAGGTCAAAACAACAATGCAACAAAACAAAAGTTGTATCTCTGAACATCAGACTAGCAAAAAAAAGAAAAAACAACAACAAAAACAACATAAATCTGACGGTTAAATCTTTATCTCTGTTGATTGATCTAATGAATTATACTCGTGTTAGCCAAGCGATGTTTTATCGCCATGCTAAATTTTTTTGTTGTTATTTTTGTTTTCGTTTTTTGGGGGCACGGTGGTTTAGCGGTTAGCATGTTCGCTTCACACCGCCAGGATCCGGGTTCGATTCGCGTCTTGTCCATGTGTGTGTGGAGTTTGCATGTTCTCCCCGTGCCTCAGGGGTTTTTCTCTGGGTTCTCCGGTTTCCTCCCCCGGTCCAAAAACATGCACGGTAGGTTGATTGGCACCCTTGAAAAAATTGTCCCTAGTATATGATGATTGTGTGTGTGTGTGTGTGTGCCCTGTGATGGGTTGGCATTCCATCCAGGGTGTATCCTGCCTTAATGCCCATAGACGCCTGAGATAGACACAGACTCCCCGTGACCCGAGGGAAGATCGGATAAAGCGCTAGAAGATGAATGAATGAATTTTAGTTTTTTTTGCTAGTCTGATGTTCAGAGATACAAGTTTTCCATGAACACATCAGTCGAACCAAATCGTCACTGAGTTTGACCATAATAATCACCAGTAGCTCATCTCACTATAACTTATCGTGCGTTTAGCTAACCGTACCATGCGGCGTTTATAAGTTCAGGCCAGTTTGTTTTGTTTGTTTGTGCCTTTTTGTTGCTTTTAAATATTCGCAAATTAAAGACTAAAATAACCCCGAATAAAAGTTCAGCATTTGGCCAGAAAAGCAAATTCTATTGCTAATGTTCATCATCAGTCAATTACCCTTTTGGAACAGGAAATGAATTCTGGACACCAGACAGCAATCAAGAGCTAATTACATCATTAAGGCTCGCCTCGCCTCACATTGCCTCGCCTCATGCGCGGCAACAGATCAGCCAGATAACAACTTCCTGCCACGTCCTCTGAGACTTAGTTTCCTTTGTTTCCCTGCGACGCGGGGCGACGTATTTAAAGGAATGCTTGTAGCGGCAATTTTCCACTTACTGCTAAATCAGCCGAACAAACCCCTCGCTCGTGGTGTAAAAGAATCCGAAGATAACATCAGCGCCTCGGGCCGGTACCGGGGCGTTGGATTAGCGGAAGCCCCCTTCACACTCTCACAGATGACTTTCACCAAAGCGTTCATCGTGCACAGAGCTGGAATTCTGAGGACTGTGGGAAGGCCGGGAATGTGCTGTGTACTGAGTTGCAGGTCACAGAGACTCGCCCGTGAGGTCACGGGGTCCGATCTGACGTCTGATAGTGTACGGCTAATTTAGGGCACTTATTCTGAAGGGGGGATTTTCCATCGGGGGAATTCAGTGTAATTGGAAAATGGGCGTGTCTGGGTGAGCAGAGACACAAAGGATGTGAGGATAGAAAAGTTCCTGGAGGTATATACACAATATAATGGCAAAAATATTGGAACGCCTGACTTTTCCAGTCATTTGGTGCCACAGCCTCGGCTCCATGAAGATATGCTTTGGCGTGGAAGATCTTAAGATATTGATAGAACATCTTTGGGATTCATTTTTCCGCACCCCAGACCCTCCAGGGTGACGTACAAGAAGTGCTTTAGGTCTCGCTCTAAGGATAAGATTCATTCATGAAGGGTAAATACAAACTTAAGTACACAAGGATAGACAGTTTCTGGACAGTGAGATATAAAAGAGAATAAAACGGAATGTTAGGAAAGGGTGTTGTTGGAAGAGGTAGGTCTTCAATCGACGTTTGAAGGTAGACAGTGTCTCCGTTTTTCGGACCTCCAGTGGAAGTTCGTTCCACCACCTCGGTGCCAGAACAGAGAAAAGCCTTGAGCTGGTCTTTCCCTCTTACCCTGAGAGATGGTGAGTAAACGCCTGCTGTAATCATAATGACGTCCTAGTGCTCATCCCAGAACTCAATGTCTCTGTTTATTAACTTGTACATAGAAAGAAATGTGTTGTCATGAGGGACCTCCTATATTACCTAGGTCTAGTATTGCACTAGTGCTGGGTTAGCATTGAGTTAGTATGTAGTTCAGGGGTCACCAACGAGGTGCACGTGGGCACCAGTTTGCCTCCAAGGACCACATGAGTAATTGTTGATAATCATTGTTATCAGTGTCTTCACGTAGCTAATTGAGTATCATTAGTCATTAATAAGATACACGGTGGTTTAGTGGTTAGCACGTTCGCCTCACACCGCCAGGGTCCGGGTTCGATTTGTGTCTCAGCCATGTGTGTGTGGAGTTTGTGCATGTTCTTCCTGTGCCTCAGGGGGTTTTTCCTCCGGGTTCTCCGGTTTTTTCCTTTTCCTCCCCGGTCCATAAAAACATGCACGGTAGGTTGATTGGCACCTTGGAAAATTGTCCCTACTGTATGAATGTGTGTGTGTGTGTGTGTGTCCTTTGATGGGTTGGCATTCCATCCAGGGTGTATCCTTCCTTAATGCCCATAGACGCCTTTTTCACGCCTCATTCATTTATATAAAGAAAACAAAGTAATTGTGTATTTTTTTTTGAAAGATAAAAGATAATGGCGAGTAAGTCCTTGACGAAATGGACAAATCTCGAACAATCTACGGATTGAAGTTTCAACGTGAAAAACATCTATATGTTGTGTTAGCTTGCGTTTGCCCGTATCCCTGCATGTGCTCTCGGTGTCTATCACACACCTGATTACAGTCACAAATTCCTTACATGCTTCTCATATCTTTAACTCTGCGATAAAGCGTTCCTGATTCGGGAATGTCCGAGATGCCAATCCCGTGTGGGCAAACAACTTTACAGGAAACTTTACAGCTTGTTTGCAGGAGACGACTGATGTAAAACAGGTTGGTTGGTCATGAGGTTTTCTTACAGTATCGTGGTATCAAAACCCGTCTCGGTTTTCCGGCATGTGTTTAAGCTGATGTCGGCATCCTTCGTTTCCTCAACACGCAGTTGTAATCAACAGTTGTAATTGGTTGAGGCATCTGCTCAAAACAACAACGTTTGCCAGAGTCATTTGGCAGACGCAGTTAAACGGATCAACATTTATCTCATTCACACAACTGAGCAGAAATGGGCGGCCCTGGGGTGGCAGCTTGGTTAGACCTTTGGTCAAACTGATCAGAGATAGGGGGCACTGGGGTGGCAGCTTGGTTGGACATATGGTCAAACTGTGCAGAAATGGGGGGCACTGGGGTGGCAGCTTGGTTGGACCTATGGTCAAACTGCTCATAGATGGGGTCCCTGGGGTGGCAGCTTGGTTAGATCTTTAGTCAAACTGAGCAGAAATTGGGGCCCTAGGGTGGCAGCTTGGTTAGACCTTTGGTCAAACTGATCAGAGATGGGGTCCCTGGGGTGGCAGCTTGGTTAGACCTTTGGTCAAACTGATCAGAGATGGGGTCCCTGGGGTGGCAGCTTGGTTAGACCTTTGGTCAACCTGATCAGAGATAGGGGGTCCCTGGGGTGGCAGCTTGGTTAGACCTTTGGTCAACCTGATCAGAGATGGGGTCCCTGGGGTGGCAGCTTGGTTAGACCTTTGGTCAACCTGATCAGAGATGGGGTCCCTGGGGTGGCAGCTTGGTTGGAGCTATGGTGAAACTTAGCAGAAATGGGGAGCACTGGGGTGGCAGCTTGGTTGGAACTATGGTAAAACTTAGCAGAAATGCAGTCCTGGGGTGGCAGCTTGGTTGGACCTTTGGTCAAACTGATCAGAGATGGGGTCCCTGGGCTGGCAGCTTGGTTGATGGGGTCAAACTGCTCATAGATGGGGTCCCTGGGGTGGCAGCTTGGTTAGATCTTTGGTCAAACTGAGCAGAAATTGGGCCCCTCGGGTGGCAGCTTGGTTGGACCTATGGTCAAACTGCGCAGTAATGAAGGCACTGGGGTGGCAGCTTGGTTGGGGGCCCTATGTTTTGACCTGAATTACGCCATATACAGGAATTGCACTCGGATTTGGACTAAAGCAAAAGTCTTCAGCTTATGGACTCCAGCTCCGGCATACAATATTATTCAGTATGTTGTATTTCCTATAGTGATAGGCCTGTAGTGATATGCGTAGATCAGCTGGCAACCACTGCAATTACCCTGCCCAAAACCGCAAGACGGACACTTTTTTCCATCGCGCTGTTGCTCGGTCCATTACAAAGCAGCTCCGGAATGTAAATATTTACATGCACGGGAAGGTCGGGGCGCTCTTTAATGTCTGCACTTAAACGCTCACTATTTACAAGGGATACGAACCCGAACGGAATGGATGCCTCGGGACGAGCAGGAAGGCCATTGAAGGCCTGATCCGGCCCGAAGGACACCGTCCAAGAACCGTCAGTACGTCGGTGTGCAGTGCTCAAAGGGGTTTTGTCAGATAAAGACCGGAGCATGACTGAATGGAAACAAACACTCATGCCATGTACTTTGTATAACTCGACAACTGTGCTCTCGGGTCCATTCAAACCGGGACAGTACGCTTTACATGCTGTACAAAGAGAGACATCAAAAGTTTCTGTATTGAACATAAAGTAGAGGTAAAGATTTTGGTCCACATTATCCCCCTATTTGCCGTTAAAATCCCAGCAACCATTTATGTGTGTGTGTGTGTGTGTGTGTGTTGTGTCCTCTAAGTGCATGTTTTAGCTAGCAGTCTAGCCTTCTGTCTTCCTGTCCAGCTCCGGAGATGAACCATACACTATCTTCATCCTTCCCTGGCCCACCTATGAGACCAGACACAAGCCTTTACCAGACATGGAATTCACTAAACACACCATCTTATTTGCCCCCCCCCTCCCCCCCCCACTTCTTATGTCCCCTGAGTGGGTTCTGTTTTTCTGTAGCATGGCGAATTTGTCCTCTGAGGTCCGATGATCTATTGGGAAGACAAAAGTAAAAATCCTGCATGGATTTTTTCTTTTTAAAAAAGCAAAAGAGAAATGAAGGGACATACTAGAAAAAGAATGAGGTGGAAAAACACAGGATTATCAAGTTCCCATTGCATCGACAAGGACTCTTTCTAGTGATGCCTTCAAGTACAAAAAACTCTCAATCTCCGTCCTTCGGTTAGTGGAGGGGAAAAAAAAACGAAAGCACTCCAATTTCTTGGAAATTCACTTCTTCAAGGATCAGCAAAGTTCAGCACGACGTCTCACATTCGTTAGTCCTTAATCATTCCAGGAACTATTAAGGGTGGGTGGGAGCTTATTTTTCATTCAGAATTTATTCATATAGTATATATATATATATATATATATATATATATATATATATATATATATATATATATATATATATATATATCATATATATATATATATATATATATATATATATATATATATATATATGGGGTTGGTTGGGGGGGAGGGGGTGTGGCTCAGTGGTGTATGGCTCTGGGCTACTGATCAGAAGGTTGGGGGTTCGAGCCCTGCTTTCGCCTGGTATACAAAGGTCTTACATTTATGGCATTTGGCAGACACCTTATCTCAGACCCTTTAGCAGAGACTTACAACTGAGCAATTGAGGGTTAAGGGCCTGGCACAAGGGCCCACTAGTGGCAGCTTGGTGGTGGTGGGGTGCCGTACGACGGCTTGACCCTGGGCTCTGACCCCAGCTTCCTGGGATATGAGAAAACTTGGGGGGGGGTGTGGCTCAGTGGTTTAAGGTGATGGACTACTGATCAGAAGGTCAGGGGTTTGTCAGATATCGGCAAGCTGCTCCCCCTTGGGTCCTTGAGCGAGACCCATAACCCTCTGTGCTCCACGGTAGGGGAAGGGGGGGTTATTATGGTCAACCCTGCGCTCTGACCCCAACTTCCAAAGACGAGCTGGGATATGCTTGAAAGAATTGTAATGTATATCTGACAAATAAAGACTCTTATATTCTTCTATTCTATTCTAAAGAGACTTCTACTCTAAAAGTCAGGTGTCTCAGCATATATAGTGTATACGTTTCACAGGTCCTGGTTTGAGGACCAATGGGCTTAGAGAACAAGTTAACCAAATCAAAGTAAACAAGTAAACCCTGTGTGTGTGTTTGGTGAGTCGGTATGTAAACAATCACTTTGTGAATTTCTAGCCTTCTAAACTTGTGTGTTTTATTGGGTGCGGGGAGAGGGGGGGGTTGTTTTTCACAGACATGTTTACGTTCGACCCCGTGACTCGTACATTGCCTCGGGATCCTTTCTCGATCGCGCTGACGGAGTAAACATAGGACAAAACACAACACGCTACAGAGCACACATAAGGGATCCTCCAGTTGGATTGTATGAGATATTGTATGTTGGATTGAAAGGTCACAGGTTCAAATCCCAGCACTTGTACTGCTGGGCCTTTGAGCAAGGCCCTTAATCCTCAACTGCCCACTTAAATAAGGGCATAAATATAAGTCGGTAATGAAAGGAGATAAAGATTCAGTGTTGGATTTTAGTACATCTTTCCTGTACAAGTACTAACCCCCTGCCCCTACGGACACCCGGCCATAAGATGGTTATGTGCTCTGTGAACATTCCATTCCACATTTATAACCCATTCCCAGTTAATAGCCTTCGATCTTCAGGGAAAATGTTCCACTAGTGTGCTTGGTTCATCCACCAGGGTGTCTTTATTTAGTCTTCAATATTCTTTATTTGTGAAATTGTTTCTTCGCATATCCCAGTTCGTTGGGAATGTCAGAGTGTAGGGTGATACTACCATGACCCAGCGCCCCCTGGAGCACAGAGGGTTAAGGGCCTTGCTCAAGGACCCTAGAGTGGCAGCATGGCGATAATGGGGCTCCAACCCCCGACCGTCCGATCAGTAACCCAGTGCCTTAAACCACTGAGCAACACTGAAGAACACTGAAGAAGAAGAAGACAAAAAAAAAGATCCTAGAAATGTTGCCCTGTCTCGCGAGACGATAACTCGAGGAGACGGGAAACAGGCGAGATGAAAGAAGTCTTGTTTGGTGTTTGACGAAAGTGTCGCTCTCGTTTTTTTTTTTTTTTTCGGACTCACTAACACCCCAGCTGGAAGTGCTTGGGCCCGTTCCTCAGTCAAATCGCGCTGACTAAAGCAACTTTTAAAGCGGCATTAGGAGATGTGGGAGGAGGTAGCCTAGTGGTGTTGGACTCTGCAACGTAAGATCATTGGTTCAAACCCTACCACCACCACCAAGCTGCCACTAGTGGGCCCTTGAGCAAGGCCCTTAACCCTCCATTTCTCAGTTGTAAGTCTCTCTGGATAAGGCCGTCTGCAAAAATGTTCTCTTTAATTCCAGGGACCAGACTTCCGTTCCCTTCCCCTCACCTCGGGTCGCCGGTTCAAGCTCATCACACGCCTCCTTTCCATTTTCATGGGTTTCTTTTCTTCCGAGACGATATTTAAGCGGAGCCCCACAGGAAGTCCGGCTGTTCAAAAGACTCCTGATTGGAGACGTGATTAAAAAGAAGAATTCACCGTTTCAGCAGCTGCCAGAAACTTCCTCGATGTAGTTTCGAGTGTAGTTCCCTAATGCAGAATAGGCAGCAGGGCTCTCATTACACGGACACACGATAGGCTTTATGCGCAGTTTAGCAGTAATTGGAAGTGACTCCCCACCAAAAAAACAAAAAAGAAGGTGTA
>JACRUU010000020.1:13512763-13517763 GCA_030449085.1 Kryptopterus vitreolus
AGGCCGCGTTACACCGCGCCCATAAATCTCCTGTATATTTAAACCCCGGTGTTGTGAGAGATGTGAGAGAAAACCGAACCGCACAAGAGTGAACCAGTGTTTATTTGTCATTCTGAAAGGATCTTCACTTATTACAAAGCTTAAATAATCAGCTGAGGGAATACAGAAACACACACACACACACACACACACTTTTTACATGAATCCCACAGTAACGTGATAAAGAGTTACACTCTGATTTGATAGGAACACGTGTTTCATAAAAACGCTGCGACCGACAAACAGTATGGAACAGACAGACAGACGGTTACATATCTGTAGACAGACAGATAGATGGATAGATGGATAGATAGATACACACACACACACACACAAACACAAACCCATTTCACACACTAGGGACAATTTTCCAAGGTGCCAATCAACCTACCGTGCATGTTTTTGGAGTGACATGCTGAACAACGCATTGAAAGACGTGTTGAACGACATATTATAGACGACGTGTTGAACACTGTATTGAACGACAAGCTATACGGCGTGTTGAACGTGTTGAGTGACGTGTTGAGTGACGTGTTGAGTGACGTGTTGAGTGACGTGTTGAGTGACGTGTTGAGTGACGTGTTGAGTGACGTGTTGAGTGACGTGTTCAACGTCGTGTTGAACGACAAGTTATACAACGTGTTGAATGACATGTTGAGTGACATGCTGAACGACGCATTGAATGGCATGTTGAATGACGCATTGAACGACAAGTTATACGACGTGTTGAAAGTGTTGAGTGACTTGTTGAACGACATGTTGAGTGACGTGTTGAACGACGTGTTGAGTGACGTGTTGATGACGTGTTGAGTGACGTGTTGAGTGACGTGTTGAGTGACGTGTTGAACGACGTGTTGAGTGACGTGTTGAATGACATGCTGAACTGACGTGTTGAGTGACGTGTTGAATGACGTGTTGAACAACACATTATACGGCATGTTGAAGGCCGTGTTGAATGAAGTGTTGAGTGCCTTGTTGAATGACGTGTTGAGTGACGTGTTGAATGACATGTTGAACGTGTTGAGTGACGTGTTGAGTGACGTGTTGAATGACGTATTGAACCACACATTATACGACGTGTTGAAGGACGTGCTGAAGGACGTGTTGAACGACGCGTTGAACGACGTGTTGAGTGACGTGTTGAGTGACGTGTTGAATGACATGCTGAACGTGTTGACGTGTTGAGTGACGTGTTGAGTGACGTGTTGAATGACATGCTGAACGACGTGTTGAGTGACGTGTTGAGTGACGTGTTGAATGACATGCTGAACGACGTGTTGAGTGACGTGTTGAATGACGTGTTGAATGACATGCTGAACGACGTGTTGAGTGACGTGTTGAATGACGTGTTGAATGACATGCTGAACGTGTTGAGTGACGTGTTGAGTGACGTGTTGAATGACATGCTGAACGACGTGTTGAGTGACGTGTTGAATGACGTGCGTGTTGAATGACATGCTGAACGACGTGTGACGTGTTGAGTGACGTGTTGAACTGACGTGTTGAGTGACGTGTTGAATGACGTGTTGAATGACATGCTGAACGACGTGTTGAGTGACGTGTTGAATGACGTGTTGAACGACGTGTTGAGTGACGTGTTGAACGTGTTGACGTGTTGAGTGACGTGTTGAATGACGTGTGAATGAGTGAACGACGTGTTGAGTGACGTGTTGAATGACGTGTTGAGTGACGTGTTGAATGACGTGTTGAATGACATGCTGAACGACGTGTTGAGTGACATGTTGAATGACATGCTGAACGACACATTATACGGCATGTTGAAGGACGTGTTGAGTGACGTGTTGAATGACATGCTGAACGACGCATTGAACGACGTGTTGACGTGAACCCCCCCCCCCTTCCCCCCCCCCATGTTAATGGACGCATATAAAACACATTAAACACACATTTTTTTCTCTGATCGCTGTGCAAATGATTCCAGGATCAAATTCTATTGTCAGGATAAATGACACTAATTCTATAATAATCATGTACATTTTACCCAGCACCTCTAACCTGCAGAAAATCACACATCACACACACACACACACACACACACACACACACACACACACACGGCCTGTTTTATAATGTGATCTTTAATAGCTGACCCGTGTGTAGGTTTTCCCTTTAACTGAAACCTCATCTCTTTTGAAAAAAAAAACACTACAGAGGGATCCATCATCATCATCATCATCATCATCATCATCATCATCACTACTTTCCTCTGTCACATTCGCCAAAAAAGACGAGTGCGAGAATAAGTAATATTTCACTTGGCACCAGAGTTTGTTTCTTTTAGGGGCGATGTGACGGGAAACTGGCTGCGTGCCGCTGAGAGATGTAACTGTTCTAGCAAATGTTTCCATGTAATAATAATAATAATGGATAAATGTAATAATAATAATAATGATGATTATTACTATTATAAATATTATATTATTATTAATAATAATACTTATTTAATTATTGCTTTAATTATTGCATTTATTTTTATAAATATTTTATTATTATTACTATTGGATTTATTTTATAAATACATTATTATTATTATTATTATTATTTTATTTTATTATAATTATACATTATTATTATTATTATTATTATTATTATTATTATTATTATTATTATTATGACTAATAAGATTATTATTATGATTACTATTATTATTATATATTATTATTAATAATAATACTTATTATAATTATTGCATTTATTTTTATAAATATTTTATTATTATTACTATTGGATTTATTTTATAAATGCATTATTACTATTATTGGATTTATTATTATTATTATTATTATTATTATGCATGATTATTATTATTGCACATTATTATTATTATTATTATTATTATTATTATTATTATTATTATTATTATTATACTATTATTATTACTATATTAATAATAATATATTATTATAATTATTGCATTTATTTTTATAAAAATATTTTATTATTATTACTATTGGATTTATTTTATAAATACATTATTATTATTATTATTATTATTATTATTATTATTATTATTATTATTATTATATATTATTATTATATTATTATTATTATTAATAATATACTTATTATAATTATTGCATTTATTTTTATAATATTTTATTATTATTACTATTGGATTTATTTTTATTATATTACTCTCTTATACATTATTTTTATTATTATTATTATTATTATTATTATTATTATTATTATTATCATTCATTCATTCATTCATTCATCTTCTCTATCCTTTACCGTCTTCTTTCTCGCTTCACGGGGAGTCTGTGCCTATCTCAGGCGTCTATGGGCATTAAGGCACTGGATGGAATGCCAACCCATCGCAGGACACACACACACACACACACATTCACACACACACATTCATACACTAGGGACAATTTTCCAATGTGCCAATCAACCTACCGTGCATGTTTTTGGACCGGGGGAGGAAACCAGAGAACCCGGAGAAAAACCCCCTGAGGACACGGGGAGAACATGCACAAACTCCACACACACATGTCTGAGGCGGGAATCGAACCCGGACCCTGTCGGTGTGACGCGAATGTTCTAACCACTAAACCACCGTGCTCCCTTATTATCATTATGACTTTTCTTAAATCATAATGATGTTTATTCAGGGAATTAATATAGTGGTTTTATTCGTTTCTCCCACACATAGCATGCTTCAAAAACATTCATCCATCCATCAATCAGCAAATCATTTATTGATGCCTTTATCAAAACGCCGTCCAATACAATCAAATTGTGTTTATTCAAAAGTTATTTACAAATAAACATCGACTCGAGTTGGCTTCTGTCGAGGCCGGAGGAGCAAACACCGCACTAACATAATTATTATTATAAAAATAATAATAATACTATAATTATTAAAAGAAGATGATGAAAATTAAGAAGAAGAAATAAAAGGAAGAGAAAAATCTTACATTTAAAAATAAAAAATGTAAAAGATGCTAAAAAAAAAGGCAACTAAGAAGTAAAAGAAAAACAGAGGACGAAGGAAACGATGATGAAGAAGAGAAAGAGTCCTGAATCTTCAGCAGAGGAAGAAGAAAAAGAAAGAGAAAGATAAAGAAAAGGAAAATAAGAAAAAGAAAAAAATTAAGAAAAAAGGAAGAAAAAGGAGAAGAAAAAGAAAAAGTAAAGAAGAAGAAAAAGGAAAAGAAGAAAAGGAAAAAGGAAGAAGAAGAAGAAAAAGAAGAAAAGGAGAAGAAGAAGAAAAAGAAAAGGAGAAGAAAGGAAAAACTATACGGAAGAATAATTAAATATTATACGTGTTATATTAAAAAATACGGAATAAGAAAAAAAAGGAAGAAAAAGAAGGTGGTAAATCTAAAGTTTATTTACACTGATGATGATGATGGTGATGATGATGATGATGATGATGATGATGATGATGATGATGATGATGGTGGTGATGATGATGATGATGATGATGATGATGATGATGATGATGATGATGATGATGATGATGATGATGATGATGATGATGATGATGAAGATGATGATGGTGAAGATGATGATGATGATGATGATGATGATGATGATGATGATGATGATGATGATGAAGATGATGATGTTGATGATGATGATGATGATGATGATGATGATGATGATGATGATGATGATGATGATGATGTTGATGATGATGATGCATGATGATGATGATGATGATGATGATGATGATGAATGATGATGATGATGATGATGATGATGATGATGATGATGATGATGATGATGATGATGATGATGATGATGATGATGATGATGATGATGATGATGATGATGATGATGATGATGATGATGATGATGATGATGATGATGATGGTGATGATGATGATGATGATGATGATGATGATGATGATGATGATGATGATGGTGATGATGATGATGATGATGATGATGATGACGGATGGTGATATTGATGATTGTGTTATGAGGAT
>JACRUU010000020.1:13520263-13532763 GCA_030449085.1 Kryptopterus vitreolus
ACACACACACACACACTTACCGGATCCCTCACTTCATCACTGCCATGGTGTGTGTTACAGAATAAGAGTGTGTACAGCAGGTTGCCGGTGTGTGTTTGGGGTTGTGGAGTCCTGACACAGTCAAGTACCGGCCAATTAATCATCTCAGTTCCTTTAAACAAAGTACCACATGGAGCTGAGCAGCAGAGTGACATCACACAGACTCCACATTCACACACACACACACCCAGTACATCACACAGACTCCACATCACACACCATCACACACACAGTACATCACACAGACTCCACATACAGCACACAGACACACACACAGTACATCACACAGACTCCACATCACACACCACAGTACATCACACAGACTCCACATCACACATCACACACTCCACATCACACACACAGTACATCACACAGACTCCACATCACACACAGTACATCACACATCCACACACACACAGTACATCACACAGACTCCACATCACACGCCCAGTACACACACAGACTCCACATCACACACAGTACATCACACAGACTCCACATCACACACCACAGTACATCACACAGTACAGCACACACTCCACATCACACACACAGTACATCACACAGACTCCACATCACACACCCAGTACATCACACAGACTCCACATCACACACCCAGTACATCACACAGACTCCACATCACACACCCAGTACATCACACAGACTCCACATCACACACCACAGTACATCACACAGACTCCACATCACACACTCCACACACACAGTACAGCCCAGTACATCACACAGACTCCACATCACACACCACAGTACATCACACAGACTCCACATCACACACCCAGTACATCACACAGACTCCACATCACACACCCAGTACAGCACACAGACTCCACATCACACGCCCAGTACAGCACACAGACTCCACATCATACACCCAGTACAAGCACACAGACTCCACATCACACACCCAGTACATCACACAGACTCCACATCACACACCCAGTACATCACACAGACTCCACATCACACACCCAGTACAATCACACAGACTCCACATCACACACCACCCAGTACATCACACAGACTCCACATCACACACCCAGTACATCACACAGACTCCACATCACACACCCAGTACATCACACAGACTCCACATCACACACCCAGACTCCACATACAGTACATCACACAGACTCCACATCACACACTCACACATCATCACACGCCCAGTACAGCACACAGACTCCACATCACACACCCAGTACATCACACAGACTCCACATCACACGCCCAGTACATCACACAGACTCCACATCACACACACAGTACATCACACAGACTCCACATCACACAGTACATCACACAGCCCAGATCACACATCATCACACAGTACATCACACAGACTCCACATCACACACCCAGTACATCACACAGACTCCACATCATACGCCCAGTACAGCACACAGACTCCACATCACACACCCAGTACATCACACAGACTCCACATCACACACACACCCAGTACATCACACAGACTCCACATCACACACACACACACCACAGTACATCACACAGACAGAGTCCACATCACACGCCCACACACACAGTCCACATCACACACATCACACAGACTCCACATCACACACCCAGTACAGCACACAGACTCCACATCACACACCCAGTACATCACACAGACTCCACATCATACGCCCAGTACAGCACACAGACTCCACATCACACACCCAGTACATCACACAGACTCCACATCACACACCCAGTACATCACACAGACTCCACATCACACACCCAGTTCAGCACACAGACTCCACATCATACGCCCAGTACATCACACAGACTCCACATCACACACCCAGTACATCACACAGACTCCACATCACACACCCAGTTACAGCACACAGAGTCCACATCACACACCCAGTACAGCACACAGACTCCACATCACACACCCAGTACCAGCTCCTACACCACTACACAACTCCCTCACCTAAACTCCTACACAGCTACACAACTCTATCACTGCTACACAACTCTATCACCGCTACAAAACTCTATCACCCCTACACAACTCTATCACCGCTACAAAACTCTATCACCCCTACACAACTCCTACACCGATACACAACTCCTACACCACTACACAACTCACTCACCTAAACACAACTCCATCACCTCTACACCGCTCAATCACCTAAACACAAATCCCTCACCTAAACACAACTTTATCACCACTACACAACTCCTACACCGCTACACAATTCCTACACCGCTACACAACTCCTACACCACTACACAACTCACTCACCTAAACACAACTCCATCACCTCTACACCGCTCAATCACCTAAACACAAATCCCTCACCTAAACACAACTTTATCACCACTACACAACTCCTACACCGCTACACAACTCCCTCACCTCTACACAACTCTACACAACTTCATCTCTACACTAATTCCTTCATCCTATATCAATACCAGTTGTAACTATTAGACAGTATACAGTGTTTGATGAACGACGTCGCCTCACAACACAAAACACACAGCGCTTTTTCTCCCTGAAGCACAAACATGTATTCGCTTTTACATCTTTCTCAGAAGTGCCTTCAATCCGCATAAGCTTTTCCGCTTCCTGGACATTATGGGATAGAAAAATTGTTGGAACAATGGCAGTAGGTAAACGTATCCCATGTGCGTTGCCCTCTAGTGGTGGGATTCCGTCACTTCGCGGGTAACGTAGTCGCACGCATTGTTTATTGTCAATACACTGCTTAAATGCAGCGTAACCTTATTTAAAGACAATAATACAAGCTACGTAGAGTTTTGACTAGTGTTTGAGCCTTGAGTTGGACTAGCGTGGACAAGACAGACGCAGTTAAAGACCGATATCAATGCGTGCGCTCAGCGTGTGACGTTATAACAGTTTTCTTTTGTGCCACATAAATAAGACTCGAGTCATGAACTTTAGTGTCTCTTTAATCGTATTAAAGACGTGGACGGTAAACAGCTGCCTACTCGTGTAAGAACGAGCCAATACCTACGTTTCGCCATCGCTACCGTTTATTTACAACAGAAACGAAAACAGCGCTGTTTTGTCTGTGTACATCCAGGATGTCAAGCCTCGAGGCAGTGTGACTGCTTCAGAAATAAATATTTACAACCAAAAACCACATAGAATGTAGTACAGCAGGGTGGAGGGGGCGGGTGGGGGGGTTTGGTGGATGGTTAACTGTACCACCGTCCCTTAATAAGCAAAATTGTAACTCAGCGATACCCACAGTCACTTCACTTCCTGTTCCAGTAAATCATCAGGGCTTGTTTTCAAAACGAATCAGCAATCAATCCCCAATCATAATATACATCAAAAAACTACCTGAACTATATTCATTTAACTACATAAGAAAATGATCTAGTGACCAAATAAATCAATCAATATTTTATAAACAAATAAATATTGACCGAATGAACTAAATACATTCATTAAATTAGCCGCCCATTAACGCAAATACACGCTAAAATTCAAAATATTAAACATTCATTCATTCATTCATTCATTTTCTACCGCTTTATCCGATCTTCCCTCGGGTCACGGGGAGCCTGTGCCTATCTCAGGCGTCTATGGGCATTAAGGCAGGATACACCCTGGATGGAATGCCAACCCATCATAGGACACACACACACACACACACACATTCATACACTAGGGACAATTTTCCAAGGTGCCCGATCAATCCTACCGTGCATGTTTTTTGGACCGGGGGAGGAGGAAGGGGAGGAAACCGGAGAACCCGGAGAAAAACCCCCTGAGGCACGGGGAGAACATGCAAACTCCACACACACATGGCCGAGACGGGAATCGAACCGGGGCCCTGGAGGTGTGAGATGCTGGTGTAACCTGTGTTTGATGCTCTTAGGCAAGAAACAGGTGTCTGGGTGGTTTGTGTTGCCCCCCCCCCCCCCCCCCCCCCAACCTTACAATCAGTAGCCCAGCTCCTTAAACCACTGAGCAACAACCCCTCCAAAGTAACAGCGGCATCTGATTGGGTTAGATGTGTGTGTGTGTGTGTGTGTGTATGTGGAGTAAAGTGTGAAGTATGTGTTTTCGTACACAGCAAACACTGTTTAATCCACCATCTGGGGACACGGGAATGCCCTGTTTTTCCAAGGACATTTGGTCCCCATAAGAAAAACCTTTTCTAAGGGAGAAGATTCATATTTTTGAGTAGCAAGTAAGTAAGGTCCTCACAAGGATAGTAAACCAAACATCCGTGTGTGTATAAACACATGGCTGCTTAATCCTGTTTCTAAAACAAAAATAACACACTCTTGTGATCATTTATATTTATATCCATTTGCATACCATTTATGCTGAGTCGATCCCATCCCATTTTACTCAAACAAACAGTCCAAATGAGTCAACGCCTTTTGCCTCATCAGCCCTTACGTCCTGTTTATTTATTTATTTATTTATATTTCTGTCCTCTGATGATGTTTCCCAGTTTGTTTCCTTGGGTATAATATATAAGTTTCTATTCCAAAATTCTCGCTGGCTGTTGGTACGATTGCAAAAACCCCCCCCCCCCCCCCCCCCCCACCCCCCCCCCCCCCCCCCCCCCCTATTTATTTCCTCATAAATCCATCTTGAACACACACTTCTCCAAACAGCGCTTTCTTTCCCCTTTTATAGACACAGAGACCCCTACTGGTCAGTCGAAGTAATGCTGAGAACCTTCAAAAAAACGTGTTCCCAAAACCCAGCCATTTTCAATTGAACTTACAATGAGACAAAGTCAAACAATGAATAGTAAACAGCACATGAGCAGCAGGTGATGATGAACAGAGGAGGAAAAATAGTGCGCTTGCCAAAAAAGACCAAGAACGTACGATAAGATTTCAGCCTGCACATGTGGATTCTGTTGGAAAAGGACGAGGAGCCTTCCTTGTCTTACTGTAATCACAATATCCTGTGCCTGTGGCACATATATATATATATATATATATATATATATATATATATATATAAAGAGAGAGAGAGAGAGAGAGCATGATACTAAACCCTACTTTTGCTATCTCATAATGACAAATTGAAAACAGAATTTTACATATTTTATATGTACACGGTGGTTTAGTGGTTAGAACGTTCGCCTCACACCTCCAGGGTCCGGGTTCGATTCCCGTATCTGCCATGTGTGTGTGGAGTTTGTGCATGTTCTCCCCGTGCCTCAGGGGGTTTTTCTCCCGGTTCTCCGGTTTCCTCCCCTGGTCTAAAAAACATGCACGGTAGGTTGATTGGCACCTTGGAAAATTGTCCCTAGTGTATGAATGTGTGTGTGTGTGAACAAGAGTGTGTGTGTGTGTGTGTGTGCCTTGTGATGGGTTGGCATTCCATCCAGGGTGTATCCTGCCTTAATGTCCATAGACGCCTGAGATAGACGCAGCCCCCCCGTGACCCGAGGGAGAGATATCGGATAAAGCGGTAGAAGATGAATGAATGAATACTCCGACACCGGTGCTCATTCCGCCACAGTAGGGTTGAGGTCAAATCCCCCATTGCAGACCACTCAAGATCTCACACTCCGACCCATATAAAGCATATCTGGCTTTGTGGATGAAGCATCGTCATGCTGGACCAAGTGAAGGGAAAATTTCCAAAAGACATCCAATTGTGTATCTCCAAACGTAGTGGTTAAAAAAAACAACAACAACACAAACACATATGGCTGCAAAAAGGTCAGTTGTCCGAAATACTTTTATCCAAAATAGTTGTTAAAATTAATGTTGTCAACAGACTAAAAAAGATTTCCTACTGAGCAGCAAATAATCAGAAACACTCATGGAAATACGCCGTTGCGCCAGCGAGGCCCGACTTCAATTCCTCCGATTAAAGTCTGCCTCTGATCCATGATATTTTATTAAGTCCAGCATCTTGTGTACAACCATTACAGTTATCTGTTTTACATCCCAGACGTCCCATAAACATCTGGACAAGGTTTTTTTTTTTTTTTGCCAAATGGCGTTATGAAATAACTAACGGTTGAGGCAAACACTACGGTCTGTAGCTCCGCCTTCTTTCCTATGAACCTATACATTTCCACACGACCACGCTTCAGACCAAAGGTCATAAAATGCATTCATTCATTAATTTTCTACCGCTTTATCCGATCTTCCCTCGGGTCACGGGGAGTCTGTGTCTATCTCAGGCGTCTATGGGCATTAAGTCAGGATACACCCTGGATGGAATGCCAACCCATCACACACACACACACACACACACACATTCATACACTAGGGACAATTTTCCAAGGTGCCAATCAACCTACCGTGCATGTTTTTGGACCGGGGGAGGAAACCGGAGAACCCGGAGAAAAACCCCCTGAGACACGGGGAGAACATGCAAACTCCACACACACATGACCGAGACGGGAATCGAACCCGGATCCTGGCGGTGTGAGGCGAACGTGCTAACCACTAAGCCACCGTGCCCCATAAAATGTATTTATTTATTTATTTTTATTTCCTTTCATTGTAATGCATTTATTACTTATTTATTTGTTCGACTTTTTGCCGTCTCATGTCTCCCAAAAATGCAATTCGATTCGTCACAAACGCGTCCAGAAAGCGCATGACGCACACAGACATGTACATTTAAGTAAAATATTTACAAAATAAATCAAATTTATAAAAATAAAATAAATAATAAATAATAAAATGATTAACAGTTAAATACAAGGATCAAACGTTACTCTAAAGTAGTGATTAAAAAACAAATACAATTTTTATTTAAAAAGAGTGGAGGGTCTGCCATGATACGGCGCCCCCTGGAGCACAGAAGGTTAAGGGTCTTGCTCAACGACCCAAGGATGGCAGCTTGGTGATACCGGGACTCGAACCCGTGACCTTCCGATCGGTAACCAGGCGCCTTAAACTTAAAAGAAGAAATGCGAAGTGGTGGCGAAGGGAAAACTCCTGAGATGGAAAGGAAGGGAGGGAAAGTCTGGGTGATATTTCTCTCTCCCTCTCTCTCTCTCTCTCTCTCTCTCTATATATATATATATATATATATATATATATATATATATCTCCATCTCACTCTCTCTCTCTCTCTCTCTCTCCCTCTCTCCCTCTCTTCTCTATCTCTCTCTCTCTCCCTCTTTCTATCTCTCTCTCTCTCTCTCTCTCTCTCTCTCTCAGGGATTCCCCTCTTGAAATCTTGTGTACCAGAGACCAGAGAAGGACTCTGCGAGTCTTTTCCTCTCAGAATCTACTATCTACTATCTATTACTCCTATATCTATCTATCGATATATCTATCTATCTATCTATCTATCTATCTATCTATCTATCTATCTATGTTATTCTATCTATCTATCTATCTATCTATCTATCTATCTATCTATCTATCTATCTATCGCTATCTATCTATCTATCTATCTATCTATCTATCTATCTATCTATCTATCTATCTGTCTATTCTATCTATCTATCTATCTATCTATCTATCTATCTATCTATCTATCTATCTATCTATCTATCTATCTATCTATCTATCTATCTATCTATCTATCTATCTATCTATCTATCTATCTATCTATCTATCTATCTATCTATCTATCTATCTATCGACACCCTTTTATACGCACACGTCCTGTAGGAAATATTACCCAAAAGTAACACCCAAAAAATGCATTACATTCTTTTGTTCTACATTTTATTTGTATACAAACAGTGTAAACAATATAAACAGTATATTTTTATATTATAAACACGTTATTCACATTTTATTCAAAAACATTTTATTCATGTAAAACAAGCCATTCGATGTTTTGCGTTTCTCCTCCCTGTGCGGCAGAATTCTACCTCAAAGTTTGTTTATCCGAGTTCTCACGCTGGACTTTCTCTGTCCTCGACTCGTCATCCTTCAACACCTCCATCGTCTCCCGTTTGCTGTGCTAAAGTAATGGCACACATTCCTTATCAGACGTCGACGTACCTAACACATGTTTAAATAGCGCTTAGGAAGCGGGCGATAAACATTCCTGTCCCGCTTGTTTATTTTTTCTATATTTAGGTTTTGCGGACACTTTAAACATCTCGTCTAAAAACCCGGCCTGCGTTTCGGCCCCACTTTATCACTGTCATCGTCTGTTTTACACTCCCGCCTCGCAATCCTCCGTCATTTTCCCCTCCGCGTCGCCGCCGCTTAATCTAAATATATAACCAGCCTTCGTGACGAATTCGAGGCTTCGTTTTTCACGACACGCCTGATTTGAGTAACTGATGACGTCCGTCATGGCTTGGATTCGGTTTGTTATTGGAGAGAAAACATGGAGGTTTTTACGAATCGCTGTTCTGGAAACAGTGAAAAAAAAAAACACAAAAGCAAACGTTTACATGCCTGAGGTCATTTCTGTAACCAGATTTATACAATACAGAATCTAATTTGCGCTATTAGAGTTTGTATGTGGGGGCACGGTGGTTTAGTGGTTAGCACGTTCGCCTCACACCGCCAGGGTCCGGATTCGATTCCCGTCTCGGCCATGTGTGTGTGGAGTTTGTGCATGTTCTCCCCGTGCCTCAGGGGGTTTTTTCTCCGGGTTCTCCGGTTTCCCCCCTCCCCCGGTCCAAAAACATGCACGGTATGTTGATTGGCACCTTGGAAAAATTGTGCCTAGTGTATGAGTGTGTGTGTGTGATCGGATAAAGCGGTAGAATTAGATAAAGCGGTAGAAGATGAATGAATGAATGAATGAAGAGTTTGTATGCAAAAGTTTGAGAACGAAAATTCACACCGCCAGGGTCGGGGTTCGATTCCCGTCTCGGCCATGTGTGTGTGTGTTTGTGGAGTTTGCATGTTCTCCCCGTGCCTCAGGGGGTTTTTCTCCGGGTTCTCCGGTTTCCTTCCCGGGTCCAAAAAACATGCACGGTAGGTTGATTTGCCCCTTGGAAAAATTGTGCCTAGTGTATGAGTGTGTGTGTGTGATCGGATAAAGCGGTAGAAGATGAATGAATGAATGAATGAAGAGTTTGTATGCAAAAGTTTGAGAACGAAAATTCACACCGCCAGGGTCGGGGTTCGATTCCCGTCTCGGCCATGTGTGTGTGGAGTTTGCATGTTCTCCCCGTGCCTCAGGGGGTTTTTCTCCGGGTTCTCCGGTTTCCTTCCCGGGTCCAAAAAACATGCACGGTAGGTTGATTTGCCCCTTGGAAAATTGTCCTTAGTGTATGAATGTGTGTGTGGGTGTGTGTGTGTGTGTGTGTGTGTGTGTGTGTGTGTGTGTGATGGGTTGGCATTCCATCCAGGGTGTATCATGCCTTAATGCCCATAGACGCCTGAGATAGACACAGACTCCCCGTGACCCTGAGGGAAGATCAGATAAAGCGGTATAAGATAGAAGGTAGAGATAGAAGATGAATGAATAAATGAGTGCAAAAGATTGAGAATGAAAAATCCCCTTTTTTAAAATCACTTTTTTTTTATTATTAGTGATGCTTGCAAAAGCGTGTTGGGACGATGGCCTACGAGCGGTTAGACGGCTTAGCGGTTAGCACGTTCGCCTCACACATCTTTCTTTAGCGGTTAGCACGTTCGCCGTTAGCACGTTCGCTCACACTTTCGCCTCACACCTTTAGCGGTTAGCACGTTCGCCTCACACCTTTAGCGGTTAGCACGTTCGCCTCACGTTCCCCTCACACCTTTAGCAGTTAGCACATTCGCCTCACACCTTTAGCGGTTAGCACGTTCGCCTCACACCTTTAGCAGTTAGCACATTCGCCTCACACCTTTAGCGGTTAGCACGTTCGCCTCACACCTCTAGCGGTTAGCACGTTCGCCTCACACCTTTAGCGGTTAGCACGTTCGCCTCAGACCTTTAGCGGTTAGCACGTTCGCCTCACACCTGGAAAAAGAAATGAAAGAAAAGTATAAGAAATGTATTCGCTTCAATAAGACACATATAATTCGCTTTTAGTGACTCATTAGGACTTTTATTTCGGGGATTATTTAAGGAGAAGGAAACACAGATATGTGTTGCATGAAATCATAAAGAATAAAAGTAAAAATTGGCGGGAAAAAAGTACATTTACTTCATCTTCATCTTCTACCGTTTTTATCCGATCTTCCCTATCGGGTCACGGGGAGTCTGTGTGTCTATCTCAGGCGTCTATGGGCATTAAGGCAGGATACACCCTGGATGGAATGCCAACCCATCGCAGGGCACACACACACACACACATTCACACACACATTCATACACACATTCATACACTAGGGACAATTTTCCAAGGTGCCAATCAACCTACCATGCATGTTTTTGGACCGGGGGGAGGAAACCGGAGAACCCGGAGAAAAAAAACCCCCTGAGGCACGGGGAGGAACATGCAAACTCCACACACACATGGACCGAGATGGGAATCGAACCCGGATCCTGGCGGTGTGAGGCGAACGTGCTAACCACTACGCCACCGTGCCCCACACGTACATTTACTTAAAAGTAAATTTAAAAATTTCCACTATTTGTATGTAAAAGTTTGAGCACGAAAAAAAAACTTTTCTATCCCTTTTATTATTATTATTATTATTATTATTATTATTATTATTATTATTATTATTATTATTATTATTATTATTATTATTATTATATTCATTATTCTAGACTTTATTTATGTATTTTAAAAAAATAATAAACCAAAACTTTACAAATATTTTCCCCATAAACATTCATAGACATTTAACTTAAAAAATGTACATTTTTCAAATTTTAAAGTAAATTTTACGTTTAAAAAAAGCGATAATAAGGAAACAATTAAAGACTTTTTTTTTTTACTATTTGTATGTTTCAATGATTGTATTTTTTTTCTATCGGAAGTTTCTTTTAAATGAGGAATAAATGTTCACTTAATAATAATAACGATAATAATAATCACCGGTCAAATCCAGGGATAATACGAATGTTACCGAGTTACATTCATGTGGCCACTGTATCTTATGTCATTGTGGAGGAGGCAAGGCTTCGGTGGTTGTTCGTTTCTATAAATGAGGCGTGGCTTAGTGAAGGAAGTATGACCTTTGTGCCTCAAATGTATTGAAGGAGGCCTTGGCCTTGTGTACCATGGGCTCAGTGAAGGAGGCGTGGCCTCTACCTCACTTGTCACAACAGTCCCAGGTGTGGCCTCAGTCTCAGTAAAGGAGGTGTGGCTTGTGTGTCTCAAGGGTGTGGCCTAAATTGTAGTGAGGGTGTGGCCTGTGTGCCTTAGTCTTGGCAAAGGAGGCGTAACTGTGTGCGTCAATCTTAGTGAAGGACACATGGCTTCAGTCTCAGTGAAGATGTCGGAGACTGTGCCTCAGTCTCCGTAAAGGAGGTGTGGCCACTCTGCCTCAGTGTCAGTGAAGGAGTTATGACGGTTGTGCCTCGGATGTATTGAAGGAAGTGTGGCCTATGTGTCTTTGTCTCAGTGATGTGGCCTCTCTGCCTCAAGTTCAGTGAAGGAGGTGTGGCCTTTGTGCCTCAGTCTCAGCGAAGGAGGTGTGGCCACTCAGTGAAGGAGGTGTGGCCTCTGCCTCAGTGTCAGTGAAAGAGGCGTCGTCTGTGTTGCTTAGTCATTATTCGATGCTACACAACACAACGTGATGTTGTTAAATTAAAATGAAATTGAAATTTTATTTGTCACCTACGGCGTATACACAGCATACGACATGTTTATTACCGCCGTCCGCATAGACGTAAACATTCATTCATTCATTCATTCATCCATTCATTCGTCTTCTAGCGCTTTATCCGATCTTCCCTCGGGTCACGGGGAGTCTGTGACTATCTCAGGCGTCTATGGGCATTAAGGCAGGATACACCCTGGATGGAATGTGAACCCATCATAGAACACACACACACACACACACACACACACACATTCACT
Source organism: Kryptopterus vitreolus (assembly GCA_030449085.1). Classification (NCBI taxonomy): domain Eukaryota; kingdom Metazoa; phylum Chordata; class Actinopteri; order Siluriformes; family Siluridae; genus Kryptopterus; species Kryptopterus vitreolus. The sequence goes on from JACRUU010000020.1 coordinate 13,532,188, forward strand.
CATTCATACACTAGGGACAATTTTCCAAGGTGCCAATCAACCTACCGTGCATGTTTTTGGACCAGGGGGAGGAGGAGGATGGGGGGAAACCGGAGAACCCGGAGAAAAACCCCCTGAGGCACGGGGAGAACATGCACAAACTCCACAAACACATGGTCGAGACGGGAATCGAACCCGGACCCCGGCGCTGTGAGGCGAACGTGCTAACCACTAAACCACCGTGCCCCCCTATGGACATAAACATGAAAAAAAAATGTGGTAAAGATTTATAATAAATAATAGAAAAACAAGCATCGTGTGTGTAAACGGAATAAAAACGTCGAAAATGGCTGGCATGTACTTGTTGATTTGCGATGTGTAGCGTCATTTACAGCTTTGCGTCGAGGCTCCCGGTGTTCCTGCTGAGCACCGGCGATCCGACTCGATGGAATTCCGCAGTAAAATGGAAACCGGATCCGGACGTCCTCGCAGAGCTCGGGATTAAGCAGGGGCCGAGAGCCAGTGGCAGGGAAACAGATCCGTGTGTGTCCCAGGCTCGGAGATGTCAACAGGAGGACAACGCTGTGGTTTCCATCT
>JACRUU010000020.1:13537763-13545263 GCA_030449085.1 Kryptopterus vitreolus
TGTAAGAGAAATAAAGCACCTTTTGCACGAGGCTTGCAAACAGCATGGGGTCGAGGCAGATGATAAATCCTCTGCCTTTCGTCGCCCCCTTACGAATGTTTTATCCCTTCGCTAAACCCACATTCCTGTTTCCATCGGGGCGTCTCGGGCCGCGCTTCGGCGCACAAACTCCTTCAGACGGCTTGGATTTGCCTGTAATGCGCGGCGTGTCACGGCAAAATACAGCACGTGTCGACATCTGTTAGAGCATGGGTTATTTATTTGCGTTCGACTGCATATCTTTCTCTCCATCTTTCTCTCTCCGAGTCCTGCAGAGAGAGAGAGAGAGAGAGAGAGAGAGAGAGAGACGGAGAGGGAGGGAAACAAAGCCAGGCCTGTTTCTTGGCCCAATGTGTGTGTGTGTGTGTGTGTGTGTTATTCCTCGCAGTGCTGAAATCGTACCCGCCTTTGCACGACATTCACAGTGTCTACGCTGCCTACAATTTTCTGCGTGTTTACTTGTTGTTGTTGACCTTCTTTCGGCTGCTCCAAAAAAACAACATCCCTCTAATGAACTCGCTTCTGTCCATCCCCGGGCCCAAAAAATCTGCAATTCTGCCACCTACGGACTCTAAAGCGTATAACATCGCCTGCGGTGTAATGCTGTACTGTGCTGTAATGTATATGTGACAAATAAAGACTATACTATAACTAGACAAAACAAAACGCCCACTTTTTTTACCAGATTGGTGGTGGTGGTGGGATTTGAACCTATGACCTTCTGGTCCAGAAAGCAATGCTTTTTTTTTTTTACCACCGAGCACCTACTAGGTTTTATCCCTGAGATTTTTATCGGGGCCATGTGAAAAAATAAATAAATAAATAAATAAATAAATAAATAAATAAATTTGCACATGTTTTATTCATAACTAGATCATTCAAGGAAAGGTTCATTCAAAACACAACACAGCACAATTGCTGGAAACATTTGCCGGCCGCATAGAACGTAAAAAGTCGTTGACCAAGACGTCGTTTGGGTTTGGCTTGTGAATTACTGATTTTTATTTGTGATTGTCAAAAAAAAACAACAACAAAAACAACAACAACAACAAAAAAAACAGGATGATTCTTCTGTTAGGATCAAATGTCCTGGTGTATGAGACAGGGAAAAAAAAGTGTGTTGTGTTCCTCATGGGCTTTGCATCGTTGCCTGGTCGAAACATAAAAGTATACATATGTCATTTCATTACATCGACTCTAATCAGATTCATACATTAAAACATTAAAGCGTCTGATTCGCTGAATGACAATCACAACAAATTTACAACAAATTGCGCTTGTTGGGAAGTTTCTGTGGTGTAAGAGGAATAAAGCACCGTTTGAATGAGAGGAAAACAGTCAGTTTGGTGTCGTGTTTATAACCTCGATTAGTCGTTCTCTAGACTTTTATATCCATAGATTCATCCAGAAAACATCAATGCAAGCTTTGTTGTTGTTGTTGTTGTTATTGAATTGCTGCTGTTTTGAAGGCAGAGTGTGTTCACACCAAATATTGGTTTCATTTCCATTTTTCTTCATTCACTGCATTTCCTTCACGGATTCATTCATTCATCTTCTAGCGCTTTATCCGATCTTCCCTCGGGTCACGGGGAGTCTGTGTCTATCTCAGGCGTCTATGGGCATTAAGGCAGGATACACCCTGGATGGAATGCCAACCCATCACACACACACACACACACACACACACACACACATTCACACACACATTCACACACTAGGGACAATTTTCCAAGGTGCCAATCAACCTACCGTGCATGTTTTTGGACCGGGGGAGGAAACCGGAGAACCCAGAAAAAAAAAACCTGAGGCACTGGGGAGAACATGCACAAACTCTACACACACATGGCCGAGACTCCGAGAATCGAACCCGGACCCTGGAGGTGTAAGGCGAACGTGCTAACCACTAAGCCACCGTGTCTCTCTCTCTCTCTCTCTCTCTCTCTCTATATATATATATATATATATATATATATATATATATATATGTGTATATCATTTATAGTGTATTTTTATGGTGCTACGCTAAACCTTAATAGCTTAATATAATAATTATTATTAATTATTATATAATTATATATTATATAATTATATTATTATTATATAAGCTAATTATTAATGCTTATGCTTAATAAAGACAGAATCACTGGTCGAAAAACTCTCTGAACTTTCAATCTTGAAATTATTAAATGAGCATCGCAACAAATTGCTGCAAACAAGTTTCTGTGGTGTAAGAGGAATAAAGCACCTTTTGAATGAGAGGAAAACAGTCAGTTTGGTGTCGTGTTTATAACCTCGACTAGTCGTTCTCTAGACTTCTATATCCATAGATTCATCCAGAAAACGTAAATACAAACTTTTTTTTTGTTGTTGTTGTTGTTGTTGTTGTTGTTGTTTTCTTTGTTCCGAGAGCGAGAACAGACAGGGAAAAAAATAGGCAGGTGTTTTAGACTTGACCTTCTTGTGAATTCTGACTTGCAAACCCTCTTTCTTATCATTCCTCGGGATTCGGAAGACGCCACGTACGAATCCTAATCCTAAACTTCCTTATTAATGTAAGTAAAGTAGCAGGAATACACTCCTGTCTTTCATGAAAAGTGCCACACACACACACACACACACACACACACACAAAAAGAGTCTAAACCTCTTCCAGGAAAAAAGGCGAGGGCAATTTTCTGCCTCTTCACGCTGATTCCGAACACGTGTCCACAGTTCATTCCGTAATCCACCGTGCAACCTTGCAAATGAAAACATACTTTGGTCTCCTCTCGTTTTTTTTTTTTTTTTTTTTTCCCTCCCCGTTTTGTTTGCCGTTCTGCCAGAAGCCGTGTTGTGTTTTTGGCTCACAGGCTGCATTTCTGTAGCTCTGCATTTGTCAGAAAGTTTAGAAAATGCACAATCCTAGTAATGTGCAGTGTGTAAAGTATGAATACATATATATATATATATATATATATATATATATATATATATATATATATATATATATATATATAAGGGACACGGTGGTTTAGTGGTTAGCACATTCGCCTCACACCTCCAGGGTCCGGGTTCGATTCCCGTCTCCGCCATGTGTGTGTGGAGTTTTGCATGTTCTCCCCGTGCCTCAGGGGGTTTTTCTCCAGGTTCTCCGGTTTCCTCCCGGTCCAAAAACATGCACGGTAGGTTGATTGGCACCTTGGAAAATTGTCCCTAGTGTATGAATGTGTGTGTGCACAGTACTGTATGTATATATATATATATATATATATATATATTATATATATATATATATATATATATATATATATACCGTAAATTCTGGACTATAAGCCGCTACTTTTTTCCTAGGTTTTGAACCATGCGGCTAATAATAAGGTGCGGCTATTCTGCAGATTTTTTCCCGACCGCTAGGGGCTCTAACCGGAATTAGAATCAAAACTAAGACAAAATAAATGCAAAGAAGAAGAATGCGCTAGTTCCTCTTTAGCAGATATAAGTGGGTAGAAGCGGATAGAAGGAGGACAAACTCTATCTTTACAAGGTTAAGGTGACGTGATTTCACACACAGGAGAAATGAAGATAAATACTGTAAATAGCGCTTATTTTCTCTTGGTTCTGTCCCGTTTTAATCAGTAAAGTTGCTGCTCGGTGCTCTCTCTCTCTCTCTCTCTCTCCTCCTTGCTCTAACCCCCCTGCTCTCCGGTACTCCCGGTACCACGGCAGACACGGCGCGCAGAGCGCAAGGCTCCCTAGCCTGTCTGGCCGCTCCGTATGAGCGGCGTCTCCTGAGTTCTTTATTCTAATAAATCCTGTTTTGTATGAATTCCGGATCTCCGCGTGCGTCTCTGTGCAGCGTCCACCGTTACACCGTGTTAAAATACAGGTTAGGAAAGGATCTATTTAGGTACATACATGTACATTTACAATTCAAAAGCGGATGCGGCTTGTATGCAGGTGCGGCTTATTTATGATTTTTTTTTTTTTTTTTTTCAAATAGAGCAGATGCGGCTTATATGCAGGTGCGCTTTATAGTCCAGAATTTCCGGTATATATATATATATATATATATATATATAATATATATATATCTATATATATATATATATATATATATATATATATATATATATATATATATAAACCTTAATGGCTTAATATAATATGGCTAATTATTATGCTTAATTAATGTCTTAATAAAGACAGAATCACCGCTCGAAAAACTCTCTGAACTTTCACTTGAAATTTTTTATTTTTTTTATTGTTCCATGGGAAATAAATTTGCTCAACAAATACAAACAAATACATTTAAAAGAAAATTGTAAATAGTTCCCATTTATTATGAAAATTCCACTCGGATTAGCTTTCATTTCCCAGGATCCTTGAGTGCACGTGGCTGCTCGTCTCTTCCAAGCAAATACCCCCCCTTCCCGAGACTCTCATCTTACGCACTTACTCCCCGAGCCGCCGCATACATTTACATTTACATTTGGCAGACGCTCTTATCCATAGTGACTTACAACTGAGCAGTTGAGGGTCAAGGGCCTTGCTCAAGGGCCCACTAGTGGCAGCTCCTTGGTGGTGGGGTTTGAACCTGTGATCTTCTGGTCCAGAGGCCAACACCTTAACCACTGGGCTACACCACCTCCCCATACCCGAACCGCAAACCATAAGCGGCTTTGATGAGCCGCAAGCACTCGACGCTCCGCCGTGTACGAGACACATCGCTGAGTTCAGAGAGGCCTGGAAGTGATTCCCGACATGGTTTAACGGCAGGGATTTCACGATCGGGATTGCTGGAGAAGGACGCGGATCTCTCCTGAGTGCTTTATTGTATTGTACAGAGGGTCGCAAGTCACATGCGCACATCCCGGGGGGGTTAAAAAGCCAACAAACACAGCGGCTGACAACATGATTTATGACCCTCGCTGCGAGCCAGACACATCCGAATGGAGAAAGAGCGAGACGGGAGTGGGAAAGCGCCGGTTAATGTCCGCGCTGACTCACACCAAACACGCCTTTGAGTCAGTGAGATGAGATGAGGCTTTTTAAAGGCGTCAGGTTCTCGATGACAGGAAATGTTTATTCTAGAAGGAAAACAAGTTCGCCGTCGGAGCGCGTCGTTTTCGGGTCACTGCTGAAATGAATTGCTACTGTTTAATTCAAATACTTACTGACTTTTCCATAAAACGCCTTACAGTGCTAAAAGTTTATGCCCCCCCCCCCACCCCCACCTGTTTCCTCAGCTCTGTCAGTGCTTTCACATCCTGCTAAATTTCACCCTTTTCAGGTCCAGACAAGCAACTCATTAAATAATAATAATAATTATTATTATTATTACTATTATTGTTATTGTTGTTGTTGTTGTAATTATTATTATTTTCGTCTTATTATTATTGTTGTTGTTGTTATTATTATAATTATTTTTTATTGTTATTACTATAATTATTTTTGTTATTTTTAGTTATTATTATTTTTATTATTAATAATAATATTATTATTGTTATTATTTTCGTCTTATTGTTATTGTTATTGTTTTTATTGTTGTTGTTATTGTTATTTTTTTTTTAAATCTTATTATTAGTATTATTATAATTGTTATTGTTATTATTATTATTATTATTGTATTGTTATTATTATTAGTATTATCATTACTGTTATTATTATTGTCATTATTATTATTATTATTATTTGTTATTTATTGTTGTTATTATTATTATTTTGTTGTTGTTATTGTTATTATTATTTTTTTAATCTTATTATTAGTATTATTATAATTGTTATTATTATTATTGTTATTATTTTAGTATTATCATTACTGTTATTATTATTGTCATTATTATTATTATTCTTATTATTATTATTATTGTTATTGTTATTATTTTAGTCATTTTAGTCATCTTATTATTGTTGTCTTTGTTGTTATTATTATTAACAACAATTATTATTAATATTGTCAATTCATTGATTATTCATTGAATGAATGAATGAATGAATGAATGAATGAATAGTAATAATAATAATAATATTAGTAGTAGTAACATTAACATTATTATGTTGTTGTTATTTATAGTTTATAGTGATTTAGGCTCTGGGTTACTGAATAGAAGGTTGGGGGTTCAAATCCCACGCTGTCTCTTGAAACAGGTCACTGTTAAAATGAATTACTAATGTATTATTCAAATACTCTTTTAAAGTGCGGGATGTTTATTACACGTTCCCGCGTTTCCTCGACTCTGTCAGCGCTTTCATATCCTGCCTCATCTCACCCTTTTCAAGTCCGGACAAACAACACATCCAATTATCTCCGTTCCACTAAAACCAAATGTTCCACAGCTGATTAAGATCCGTGTACGCACAGATTCAGATTCACTTCAGGTGTAACCATAAAACCGATAAAAGATATCGGCGTATCAGGAGTATTTTTAGCATTTGCGTAGACAGTAAACCAGGCTACCACAAACACATTTTAATGGACATTTAAAGGAAAAGGGACCACGGTGGTTTAGTGGTTAGCACGTTCGCCTCACACCGCCAGGGTCCGGGTTCGATTCCCGTCTCGGCCATGTGTGTGTGTGGAGTTTGTGCATGTTCTCCCCGTGCCTCAGGAGGTTTTTCTCCGGGTTCTCCGGTTTCCTCCCCCGGTCCAAAAACATGCATGGTAGGTTGATTGGCACCTTGGAAAATTGTCCCTAGTGTATGAATGTGTGTGTGAGTGTATGTGTGTGTGTGTCCTGTGATGGGTTGGCATTCCATCCAGGGTGTATCCTGCCTTAATGCCCATAGACGCCTGAGATAGACACAGACTCCCCGTGACCCGAGGGAAGACAAAATTGTGTCCTTGCACGGCAACGCGTCGCTCCCAACGTTCCTGCCAGGCCCTTAACCCTCTCTGCTCCAGGGGGCGCTGTATCACGGCTGATCCTGAGCTCCGAATCCATCTTCCTATCCATGAAGAAAGAATTTCTAGTGTACATGTCAAATGCAAATGTTTCTTTCTTTGTTTTCTTCCCTATATATTTATTTGTCCTTTCTTTCTTTCTTTTGCTTGTAATTTTCTTTTTTTTCTCCTTAATTAATTCATTCATTCATTCACTCGTTTCTTTTATCCTTCATTTCCTACTTCCTTTCTTTTGCCCTGTTATTTCTATTTTCTTTCTGTTTGTCATTTTGTTCATTACTGTTTTTTTACCAATATTTTTTCTTTTTCTTTTGTTTTTTTTATTCATTTGCCATTTATTTTTATTTATTTTCTAATTTTTATTATTATTATTATTATTATTATTATGATTATTATTATTATTATTATTATTGTTGTTGTTGTTGTTATTATAATTATAATAATTTGGTATTGATATTACTATAATTATTTTTTGTTATTTTTGTTATTATTATTATTATTATTATTATTACTATTGTTGTTGTTATTATTATTATTATTATTTTGAGTGTACATGTCAAATGCACATTTTTCTTCCTTTC
>JACRUU010000020.1:13547763-13552763 GCA_030449085.1 Kryptopterus vitreolus
CACACACACACACACACACACACTGAGACCAGAGCAGAACTCCCACGCTGCATTGGATGAATGGGTTTTTTCAACTTATCACATTTTATTTGCAAATTTCGGGAAAAACGACCCATTTTTCTCCGTCTTCCAGAACCTCAAATTCCTGTCTTCCAGAAACCCAATGTGCTCTTTTTCTATTGCAGCTCATTCATTCATTCATTCATCTTCTACCGCTTTATCAGATCTTCCCTCGGGTCACGGGGAATCTGTGATCTCAGGTGTCTATGGGCATTAAGGCAGGATACACCCTGGATGGAATGCCAATCCATCGCTGGACACACACACTCACACACACATTCATACACTAGGGACAATTTTCCAAGGTGCCAATCAACCTACCGTGCATGTTTTTTGGACCAGGGGAGGAAACCGGAGAACCCGGAGAAAAACCCCCTGAGACACGGGGAGAACATGTACAAACTCCACACACACATGGCCGAGACGGGAATCGAACCCCAATGGGATCCCGCCACTAGAGGCAGCATGGGCGAGATTTTATCCAGCAATCTTCCAGTCCCTAGGACAATGCCTTAACCACCGAGCTCTTATCGTCCCTGTCCTTATACGTCCACCATCCCCGGAGCTCGGCCACCCTCAGCGTCTCGCACTGATCTCTGGAGGGACCCACGCTGAGGTTGTGAAGATCGGTGGATTTGGATGCAGTATTTACTGTGTCTGCTTTGTTTGAGAGAGGTTTTGGACGTCCATCAGGGTCTCATTTACGGCCCTATTAAAAAAAAGACTTCCATGTTTGGAGACGTCCGAAGCCGAGCAGCAGAAAAGAGAGTGCTGATGTAGATGAAGTCATCATATATCTTTCTCTAATCAGTATATCTGTGTAATGAAGCGGAAACTTTCCCCCTTGATTTGTTTATTAAAGTTTCCCTTCGATGAAATATTTTAACCGTAGTTTTTATCTCAGACAGTGGTGTCGAACTCACTAGCACCCTGGACCACATCAGCGTTGGGGTTTCCCTAGGGTTTCCCCAGCGTTAGGGGCAGAAGTAACTACAAGACATGGACATATGGACATTTTGGGATAGAAATTTCTCAATTGTTGGAGAAAAAAAAACGCGGATGTCGGATACGCTGCCCCCTAGTGGTGGAATTGTCACTTCGCAGGTAGTCGCATGTATTGTGGGAGATGTAGTTTATTATTAATGCATGATTTAAAGCAGCACAGCCTAATTTTAAGCTCTTGTGGGGCCACATAAGAGGACATGGCAGGGCCACATTTGGCCCTCTGGCTTTGAGACTGACACGTGTGATCTAAGAGATATCCAATTATTCAGTGGGTATTTAAGAATTCATTTATAACCCATTTTATTTATAAAATGGAAAAACATTTACTATAAAACTCAACCATGCTGATAATCTTTGTGATAACCCGAAAAAATATTGACTTGTCATTTAGCAGCTCAATGCATCCTATGGGTTTTTTTATTATTCATTCATTCATTTATCTTCTTTCGCTTTATCCGATCTTCCCTCGGGTCACAGGGTGTCTGTGTCTATCTCAGGCGTCTATGGGCATTAAGGCAGGACACACCCCGGATGGAATACCAACCCATCGCAGGACACACACACTCACACACACATTCATACACTAGGGACAATTTTCCAAGGTGCCAATCAACCTACCGTGCATGTTTTTGGACCGGGAGAGGAAACCAAAGAACCCAGAGAAAAAACCCCTGAGGCACGGGGAGAACATGCAAACTCCACACACACATGGCCGAGACGGGAATCGAACCCGGACCCTGGAGGTGTGAGGCAAACGTGCTAACCGCTAAACCACCGTGCCCCTTTTTTTTAATTATTATTATTGTTATTATTATTATTATTTGTATTATTATTATTATTATTATTATTAATTATGACTGTCGACTTTGGTTTGGTGCGTTTGTATCGAATTTACTTTCAAATAGCAAACGTTTGGGTTTGTAGCAGACAAGTGTAGCCTCAAAAAGAAAGAGGAAAAAAAGGGAAGTGGTGGAATGTCGGAATTGGGAACGCGAGAGTAAATGCGCTCACGTGAAAGACGCGAATGCTAGCAGACAGGTACAGGAGCGCTGAGCCAAGACTTACAGGAGGTTCCAAGTACAGAAGAGCAGGCAGTCATTAATCAGGTGCGATACCTGCAGCGTTGCCGGAGACGGGCCAAATCAAACACAGCAGGGGCGAGAAGTCAGGAACAGACGCTCGAGCCTTTTTCCCCGACGCGAGAGAGCACGCCGAATTAATCTCCGAGCTCGGCCGTCACCGGGGTGCAATTACAGTTGTCACTTTCCGTCTCCTTTTCTAAAACAGAGCCGGGCCTCCGTCACCGAGTCTGAAGATCGCTAGAAGTTGAAAAAAAGCATGATATATATATAATATATATATGTGTGTTTGTGTATGCATATATATATATATATATATATATATATATATATATATATATATATATATATATATATATATATGATAGTTTTAAGAATTCTTAGTCAATTGATGTTACATACAGGGAGGTGGGAGCCCAGTGGGGTTAAGGCATAGGACTCTGGACCAGAAGGTCGCAGGTTCAAATCCCTCCACCACCCGGTTGCCTTTACTTTGGCCCTTAACCCTCAATTGCTCAGTTGTAAGTTAAGTTATTCTGGAGAAGGGCGTCCAACATATATATATATATACATATATATATAGGGCACGGCTTAGTGGTCGGGTTTGTTTGATTCTCGTCTCGGCCATGTGTGTGTGGTGGAGTTTGTGCATGTTCTCCCCGTACCTCAGGGTTTCCTCCCATGCACGGTAGGTTGATTGGCACCTTGGAAAAATTGTCCCTAGTGTTGTGAATGTGAGTGTGTGTGAATGTGTGTGTGTGAGTGTGTGTCCTGTGATGGGTTGGCATTCCATCCAGGGCGTATCCTGCCTTAATGCCCATAAGACGCCTGAGATAGGTCACAGACTCCCCGTGACCCGAGGGAAGATCGGATAAAGCGGTTTGGTGGTAAGAGAAGAAGATGAATGAATGAATATATATATATATATATCTATATATATATATATATATATATGAAAAGTTTATGTCAGTAGCGTGTGTTGTTTGGTTGTAGAAAGGATGATGAAGCTTTTATAGTTGTTTCTTATGATTTACTGTTTGAAAGCCTCAGCAGGAAGCGTTCACGGGTCATCAGATTTGTGAGGTGTTAATTTTTTCTGCACAGTGTTTGGGTTATGAGCTCAGGACTGAGAACACAGTACACACAGTGCAGTGTGAAAGCTCGCGGGGGTGAGGGGGGGGGTGGAGGGTTGGGGTCGGGGCTCAGGGTTCGGGGGGTGAGGGGCTCGGCTCAGTCAGACCTAGACTTAATCAGAGTGTGAAGTGATCTCAACGACTCCGGACACTCTATGTTGTGTAAACCATGTTTGTCTCGCTGAAGTGGGGAGCTCAGTGGTTACGGCTCTGGGTTACTGGTTGGGAGTTGATGCCACTGTTGGGATCTTGAGAGAGGCCCTTTAACCATTTGTGCTCCACAACTCGCAAATGATCCCGGCGCAGGACAAGAGTTGATGGTGAAATGTATTTCTGTGGCCAGGAATATATTGATGTGTGTGATGTGGATTTTTTTTTTTTTTTTTTTTTTTATATATATATATATATATACACAGTGTTGGGAAGGTTACTTTGGAAATGTAATAGATTACATTTGATTTATTTTTGATTACTTTCATTTGTCCACTAGGTGGTGCTTTAAGTTAACATTCTAAGGGAAGAAAAAAAAATTCGAATCCTCAGAAATAATTCGTTATATTTTTCGAAATGAAACCCTCTACCCTAAAACCACGCCCCCCACCCCCACCCCCCCCCACCAGGCATTGCGCCCACTATTTAAGAAACCGCTGCTTTTACATGTCTGGATGTAACTCTATTTGTAATCTTTAACATTTACATAATTAACTGTAATTTAATTACACATGTTTTTTCGGGTAACTAACGAATTACAGTACTGTTACATTTATTTCGTAATCAAATTACGTAACGCAGCTACATTTAACTATTTACCCAACACTGTGTGTGTTGTTTATATATATATATATATATATAATATATATATATATGTGTGTTGTGTGTGTGTGTGTGTAATATATATATATATATATATATATATATATATATATATATATATATATATATATATATATATATATAAAACACTGGCATTAGGACGCACTGGGACAGAAAGCCTATCGCCACTCGATTCTATTTATTTAATAAATATGTGCACAGCGTTTTCAGCCACAAAAAAAAACATCCCAGCAGTCATCATTTACATCACATGTGTGTGTTTTACGGCGTGTGATTAACGCCTGAGGTCGGTGATTATCCCCGTGGCTAATAAATCAACCGAGCTCTTGTTTTACCCTCCAACGTCTTTTCAATCCTATATTATGCCCACTACATCATCCTGCCTCCCCTCGTCCCCTTTTTTTGTCCTTTTATGAGACTCACGCGTAGGTTTTTTTTCCCCTCCCCGGTGGGATCAGTGTACTTTACTTTCCCATGTGCTGCAGACTTTTTTACTACTTTTATTGTTTATTAACGCAGGGTTGCCAGGATGGACACGATCCAGCACAGGTTGACTCTCTTTTGGCCCGGGGATCAAGTTTCAGGAGCAGGAAAGGGACACATTTTTAACCCTGTCAACGTCATTAAAGTTCTTATTACTTATATGATTTTAGGGCCTGTGTTGTGACCTTTCGTTCTGCTTTCCCTTTGTGTCCCAAGTGCACTACACACCCACTTCTGTTTATTCTGTGTGTATGGAAATGAGTCCTCCATGTTTTAAGACCATTTTTATCCCTGAGTTTAGACCCTGCACATAAACGATTAATTCATCATAAAGAGAAGGGGCACTGTGGCTTAGTGGTTAGCACGTTCGCCTCACACCGCCAGGATTCGGGTTCGATTCCCGTCT
>JACRUU010000020.1:13562763-13597763 GCA_030449085.1 Kryptopterus vitreolus
CATCTGTCATATACCTGTCCCACCTACCACACCTCTTACATCTGTCACCCCCATATACCTGTCCCACCTACCACACCTCTTACATCTGCCATATACATGTCCCACCTCCCACCTACACACGCCTCTTACATCTGCCCCACCTCTTAAATCTGTCGCAAACCTGTCCCACCTACCACACCGCTTACATCTGCCCTATAACTGTCCCACCTACCACACCACTTACATCTGCCCTATACCTGTCCCACCTGCCACACCTCTTACATCTGTCATATAGCTGTCCCACCTACCACACCTCTTACATCTGCTCTATTCCTGTCCCATGGACCACACCTCTTACATTTACCCCACCTCTTACATCTGCCCTATACTTGTCGCACCTACCACACCTCTTACATCTGCCCTATACCTGTCCCACCTAACACGCCTCTTACATCTGCCCTATACCTGTCCCACCTAACACGCCTCTTACATCTGCCCCACCTCTTACATCTGTCGCACATCTGTCCCACATACCACACCTCTTACATCTGCCCTACACCTGTCCCACCTGCCACACCTCTTACATATGTCATATACCTGTCCCACCTACCACACCTCTTACATCTGCCACATCCCTGTCCCACCTACCACACCTCTTACATCTGCCCTATACCTGTCCCACCTGCCACACCTCTAACATCTGTCGTACACCTGTCCCACCTGCCACACCTCTTACATCTGCCCTATACCTGTCCCACCTACCACACCACTTACATCGGCCACATACCTGTTCCACCTGTCACACCACTTACATCTGCCCTATACCTGTTCCACCTACCACACCTTTTAATTCTGTTGCCACACCTCTTACATACCTGTCCACCTGCCACACCTCTTACATCTATCACATACCTGTCCGACCTTCCACACCCCTATCACACCTTCCACACCCCTATCACACCTTCCACACCCCTATCACATCTGCCACACATCTGTCCCACCTGCTACACCGATCCCATTTGTTACACCTGAGACACCAATCCCATCTGCCACACATCTATTCCACCTGCCACACATCTGTCCCTCCTTTCACTCCTACTGCACCTCCCCCTGCCACACCTATCACATCTGTCAAACATCTGTCCCAACGTCCACACACCAGCCAGACATGTCCCACTTGCTACAACTGCCCTGTCTTTTCACATCTGAAACACATCTGTTCTATCTTTCACACCAATTCCACCTGCAACACCAATCTTACCTGCCATGCCTGTCTGTCTCACTGACCTTCCCAGCGATACACTTCCCACAGGAAGCGCAGTGTCCCTTGGCTGCTGTCTGCACTCCCATCTTCTCCATATCTGAGCTCAGCGTTCCCAGCAGGTTGTCAATGGCGTCAATGTTCTTGGCCTGGTTCTCAAATGTGTTCTCCTTCGCCGGATCTTTCCGCACATTGTTTCCCGTAGCTTCCCTTTTGTCTTCTGGCCTGTTGTCTTGTTCAGTCACATGATCTGTAATCTTAAAAACAGATATAACAAACATCATATCAAAATCAATCAAATACCATGATAGTGAGACGGTGCTGCCCTCTGGTGATGAGTGCTAAGATCTCACCTCCAGGTTCAGCCCTAGCAGGTCGTTCATAATGGAGTCCAGTTCTCGAGTAGCTGTCCCTGGAGACATTACCTCAGCCGAGACTGGAGCAGGCAGTTGACTGAGAATGGCGAGAAGATATTAGAGAGACAGTTTTAACCATCCTTTCTAAAAATCTGATTGGCACAAAGGCAAATCCATAGGAATGTGCCTTCAACAAATTTCAAAAGAACGTCTGAGAGTAGGGAGGTGGGAGCTCAGTGGTGAAGGCATTGGGCTCTGGATCGGAAGACCGCAGGTTCAAATCCCGCCACCATCACCGAGCTGCCACTAGTGGACCCTTGAGCAAGGCCCTTGACCCTCAATTGCTGAGATGTAAGTCGCTCTGGATAAGGGCGTCTACCAAATGCCGTAAATGTGAAATTAAAACCGGATGTTCATGATCTCCGAGCCCTCGGGCGCAACAAATGCTTCCATCTAGATAATGACAGCACGAGTTGTTATAGTGCAGGTGCTGAACTGCCTATAGTCTAGAATAGGGGGGTGCAAACTTTTGGACTCAGGGGTCACATTGACTTTTTCAGCACCAGATGACATTTCCAGCACCAGATGCATACATATAAAACATATAAAAGGCATTAATGTTTATACTCAATGTATCACCGTACCTAATGCGCCACCTGGTGGAACGTCAGGCAATTACAGGAACAGGTCGAATGAATGCAGTCATAATTATGATAAGATCTGATTTGGACAGTTCTGTATTGGGTCGGATTAAAAGGACCAAAAGTCCAGAAGTGGCCCGCGGTACATTACAGTTAGGAAGCTGGGGTCAAAGAGCAGGGTCAGCCATGATCCGGGGGCCCGTGGAGCACAGAGGGTTAAGGGCCTTGTGCAAGGACCACAGGGGGGCAGCTCGAACCCTGACCTTCGGAACAGTATCCCAGTACTTTAAACCACTGAAATACACCCAAATCATTGCGAAACATAGTGTCTCAATTTTTTGGAATTGGGGTATAAAAGGAATTTATTTTTATATAGCATGGAATATATACAGTGTCATGCTGACAAAAGCTCAGCTCAATTGAAGTGAATTAATTGAACTGAGTTGAATTCAATTCAACTGAACTGAATTCAGTGCAACTGAACAGAATTGAAATCAATTGAACCGAACTGAATTCAGTTCAGTTCAAGTGAATTAATTGAACTGAGTTGAATTCAACTGAACTGAAATGAATTCAATTCAAGTGAACAGAATTGAAATCAATTGAACCGAATTCAACTGGACTGAGTTGAATTCAATTCAACCGAACAGAATTCAATTCAACTGAACTGAATTCAATTCAACTGAACTGTGTTGAATTCAATTCAACTGAACTGAATTCAGTGCAACTGAACAGAATTGAAATCAATTGAACTGAACTGAATTCATTTCGACTGAACTGAACTGTGTTGAATTCAACCGAACTGAACTGAATTCAATTGAACTGAACTGAGTTGAATTAATCAAAGTTTTTTGGAATTGGGGTATAAAAGGATTTTTTTTCTATAGAATGGAATATATACAGTGTCATGCTGACGAAAGATTCAAATCGCAAATTTCAGCACATCTATTTGAGAAGGAAAGGAAGCTCATTTTTGGACTGAAAGGACATTATTGTGAGGTAGCATACACGATATAGACAAAGGTTTGTGGAGACCTGACTGTTCCTCCCCATTTACTGCTCAATAACATCCACTCTTCTGAGGAGGTTCATTTTGGGGAGATTTTGTGCTGATTCGTGGATTTCACATCAAATCTCTACAGCAGAAGATGAAGGGAAAAATCGTCCAACATTGTGGGGACATTTTGGTGAAAAATGTGTTTGATGAAAAATGTGTTTTCCACTAATCGAACATTATGGAGTATTTCGTTCCAAAGTCTTACCTGTAGACGTTTTTCTCAGAGCTTCGTCCTGATGTCACGCCGGTGTCCGAATCCTGAATCACAAGGTTTATATACAAGAACATTACATTATAAGGACGTTTTGTATATATATGTAAATATATTCTGTATGTTTGGGTTTATGTTGATGTATATGTGAACTCACATGTACAGGCAGGTTCAGGGTGAGCTTTTTATCAGGGTCATTCTTCATGGAGCTTGCAGCTAACTCCTCCAACAGCAGATCTTTATTCAATTACATTCACACAGTCAATAAAATGCAAATAAAAAAGTCAAATAAAATCTATCTATCTATCTATCTATCTATCTATCTATATCTATCTATATATATATATATATATAATAGATATATATATATATATATCTGTCTGTCTTCTGTATCTATCTATCTATCTATCTATCTATCTATATTCTATCTATCTATATCTATCTATATCTATCTCTCTATCTATATATATCTATCTATCTATCTATCTATCTACTATCTATCTATCTATCTATCTATCTAATATATATATATATATATATATATATATATATATATTATATCTATCATATATCTATATATATATAGATATATATATAGATAGATAGATAGATAGATAGATAGATAGATAAATAGATAAATATAATAGATATATATATTATATCTATCTATCTATTATCTATCTATCTATCTATCTATCTATCTATCTATATCTATCTATCTATCTATATATCTATCTAATATATATATATCATATATATATGTATATATATCTATCTATATATTTATCTATCTCTATCTATCTATCTATCTATCTATCGATATATATATATATATATATATATATATATATCTGATATATATTATCTACTGTCTATCTATCTATCTATCAAAAAAAATATCGATATAGATATATATATATATATATATATATATATATATATATATATATATATAATATCTATATAATATATATCTGTCTATCTATATATCTATCTATCTATCTATCGATATAGATAGATATAGATATATCTTTATTTATGTATTTATTTATTAGTTGTTATTAGTTGTATTTAGTAACAAATTCACTTGTGACATTAGTGACATTTTCACCAGAAAGCAGAAGGCTGAGAAGGTCACAAGAGGGTTCACAAATGACTCACACACACACACACACACACACACACACACACACACACACACACACACACACACACACACACACACACACTTGTAATTTTAACATGGTTATTGAGGTACTCTAGGATGAACTGTATAATAAGAAAGAATTCTCCAAAATACTTCAAAATAGACAGACAGACAGACAGAAATACAGACAGACAGCCAGATCACATACATACACAGACAGACAGACAGACAGACAGCCAGACAGACAGACAGACAGACAGACAGACAGACAGACAGACAGATAGATAGATAGAAAGATAAATGAAATGTGTTTTACATTATACATTTTGACTTTAACTGTAAGCTCACACACACACACACACACACACACACACACACACACACACACACACAGTGCACATCCGGTTGTGCTGATTTGCACCTTTGCCATTTTCAGAGGAAATGAATCAGGCGGTTTACGCTTCCACAGTGTGAACACATGTGAAACTAAACCCAATCAAACGAACAACACTTTCCTTCCTTAACGCAACGCTGCGAGAGATTCACAGTGATCTCTCACTTCCTCGTTCTGTTCCGCGATAAAGAGAAGTCCCAAATTGTCAAATAGGGGATGTTTTACCGATATGAAGAAAAACAACCTGCTTTCCTCATTCGCTCAAATTCCCAATCATTTTATTTCATTTCATTGCAATAAATAATAAAATAAATAAAATGCATTTTAACTAGTGATTAATCGCATGAGTTAATTCATTAATTGTATATTTTTAATTAATACTTTTAATGCTTTGAATATGATAATTAATTATGACAGATGTTAAACTAATATATAATGTTCATTCAAAATTGCTCTTCAAAATTAAATGATTAATTAAGTTAATAAGTTTCTTCATTTGTCCAGAATAAAAATATATATATATCACATAGTAATGCACACTGCGTTAACCACGCCTTTATAACATTAGTGCGGTTAAAGTGAATTAGCGTTAACGCGTTATTAACATTGACAGCCCTGAATTTAACAGAATAAAATTCATTTTAAACTTAAAATTGAAATTCAAATAAACAATGAATTCAATTACAATCAACTGAATTCCACTAAATAGCGAATCGAATGAAATCCGATTAAATTCGATCTAATTGGATTCTATTATATGAATAAGATAATTACATGAAAATAATGAATTAATAAATCAAAATACCTTTACAATAAAATATTATATTCCTATAGAATATTCCTAATCTTATATTATATTCCGAATCTGAGATTTTGTCATTTCCTCCGGAAGCCTGGAAATGGCATTGAAAGGAAATATCTGCATGCTATGAAATGATAATGAGCATGAAATGTTCTTTTCAGGGAACCACCTCCAGGGTCCGGGTTCGATTCCCGTCTCGGCCATGTGTGTGTGTGGAGTTTGCATGTTCTCGCCGTGCCTCAGGGGTTTTTTCTCCGGGTTCTCCGGTTTCCTCCCCGGTCCAAAAACATGCACGGTAGGTTGATTGTCACCTTGGAAAATTGTCCCTAGTGTATGAATGTGTATGTGTGTGTGTGTGTGTGTGTGTGTGTCCTGTGATGGGTTGGCATTCCATCCAAGGTGTATCCTGCCTTAATGCCCATAGACGCCTGAGATAGACACAGACTCCCCGTGACCCGAGGGAAGATCGGATAAAGCGGTAGAAGATGAATGAATGTTCCCTTCAGACCTACGAGGGCTTGAACCCGTACCAGCCTGATGACACAGAAGATACATGGAGTGGAAGATCTCATGCTATAGACCTATAAAGCCTATTGAGACACCATTGAGATGAACTTCCCTCACAACTATTCACCTCGTAGTTCCCCTGATCTAAAGGAAGACGATTATTGGTGCCTCATAGAACAGGGATATGCAACGTGATGTCCGATTTCTCCATGTTTATAAGGATCCATTAGGATGCAGGGTCATAAAATCGTGCATGGACAACATCTCCTGCCAAAGCATGAATAAAAGGAAAGGAAAAGAGAGAATTAAAGGGACTTACCGAGCTCCTCCATGACAGCGTGTTGTTATTTTGTTACATGCAGCGTCAACTGAAACTTCCTCTTTGCGTCGAATAATTTCAACTTTGCAAACCTCACGTCTTCACGCAACTTCCTGTTTCCACAGGACCGCTGTGCAAACTCATACTTCATTGGTCCAGTCATATTCCACCCGAACCTCTGCTTTCTTGTGGATTCCTCGAGGTTCCTCCATGGTCCCGTTGGTTCCCATTCGATTGGATTAGACTCCTGATTTGGCTCCTGATTGGTTCCCTCTGAATTTCCCTCGGGGTTTTCAGGTTTCCTCCAGGTTCCTTCAAGTTTACTCCTGCTTCTCTTTAGGCATCGTTGGTTTCCTTGGGGTATCTTACATTTATATTTACATTTACAGTATTTGGCAGACGCCCTCATCCAGAGCGACTTACAACTGAGCAATTGAGGGTTAGGGGCCTTGCTCAAGGGCCCACTAGTGGCAGCTTGGTGGTGGTGGTGAGGTGATCTTCCGGTCCAGAGTCCAACACCTTAACCATTCCCGCATTGCAATCGTTTGTCTTTATTCTTGCTTGTGTTAAAAATGGTTTATTGTAATCCCTAAAACACTGACGATCATAATTAGGATACAGAAGTGCATTTTTTCACAGTGCAATAATTAAATAATTAAATAATAGTAATAATAATGCAATAAGGGGATGCGGTGGTTTAGTGGTTAGCACGTTCGCCTCACACCGCCAGGGTCCGGGTTCGATTCCCGTCTTGGCCATGTGTGTGTGGAGTTTGCATGTTCTCCCCGTGCCTCAGGGTTTTTTTTTTCTTCAGGGTTCCTCCGGTTCTCCGGTTTCCTCCCCCGGTCCAAAAACATGCAACGGTAGGTTGATTGGCACCTTGGAAAATTGTCTCTAGTGTATGAATGTGTGTGTGTGTGTGTGTGTGTGTGTGTGTGTGTCCTGCGATGGGTTGGCATTCCATCCAGGGTGTATCCTGTCTTAATACCATAGACGCCTGAGATAGACACAGACTCCCCGTGACCCGAGGGAAGATCGGATAAAGCGGTAGAAGATGAATGAATGAATGAATAATATAATATATATATATATATATATATATATATATAAAATATAAAGAATATATGACAAGTTGCATATATAAACAGTATATGGGGGGTGATACAGTGAGAAATAAATGAGCAATGATAAGTATGTGCATTGTATAGAATATATATGATCATATATTCATATATAAACAGTATATAGAGGGAGGTAATACAGTGAAAGTAAATGAGCAATGATTATAAATAAATACAATATATAGAACTAGACATGGGACATTTCCTGAAGAACATGTGAGCGATGCTTGCCGATGCAAAGCGCAGCTCCGGGTGCGACCCCGCCTTAGAGCCTGGTCCGTTTAATATTTAGCGTTGACTTCAAAATGCTAGCTCGTCTGGAGAGTCGAGTGTTTAGACACCAAAAACACTGTTTTGGGGCGCTTATTCAGGAGGGGGCGGGGCCAGTGATGCAAGTGACATCAAATTATCCAGCGTCCGACTCCCATCGATGTGCCGAGCGCTTAGACGTGTCACATGACCCTGTGTCCGAGCTATTATTTTTATAAGGAATTACCCCTCGGAATTCCGATCCCGGTGCCAAAAAAAATAGAAAATTTTCCCATAGAAAATAAATGGAGTCGAAATTTCATGCATCACAGATTGGCCCAGAGAGTGTTCGACATGCAAATAGGGCATATCCACTTGTAGGGGGTCCGGAGTGGATCACGTTCATATGCCTCTCGAACCTCACACTCGTTCGGAATTCCAGGAAATCGACGGCATTCCGGCCCCATAGAGAATGAATGGGGAAATTTGACTCTCCACTGTTCGGCCCGTGTTCGCCCCACATGCACATTTGACATATCCACTCGTAGGTGAGATGGAGTCGGTCGCCTGTAGGCCTGTCGAATCCCAGACCGACTCAGAATTCTGGGAATTCTGCATTGTTATGGCCCAGAGAGATAAATGGGGAACATTTCCACACTCCGCTGTTCGGCCGGAGCTGAGGTTTGCATCAACAAGCATCACTCACACTTTCTTCAGGAAATGTACTGTCTAGATCTTGCTTATTTATGTTTACTTCATTTTCCTATTTATTAAACACATTTATAATAAAATATATAAATAATTGCCCTATTATTGGAGTTGCACAAGCCTGGGCCTTTCTAATGCAGGTCCCAAGAAAGCCAAAAAAGGCATGATGATCATCTATTTGTCTATCTGTATGGTATCTACGTTCATCCAGCTATGTAGCTCCAATAAAACTCTCTCCAAACGACTACATTTCCCATGAAGCATTGCTCGCACGACACACTTCCTGGTGTTGTATACAGCCTTTTGGAGGTTATTTTCCACTTCTCACGGACGCGCATTATTGACATCTTAGATTTAAAAAAATAAACATTTTGTTTTTGTTTTTTTTTCCACGCTGGATTTCACTGCTCCTGCTGTGAACGCTGTGTTTTCATCTCGTGATTTTTGTTATTTATGATCTGCCGAAAGAGGCTTTGCTTAAAAGGGCAACGGAGAGCAGTGTGGTGGGGCCCACTGGGAAAAACATATACAGAGGCGTGTATGAAGAGGTACATGTTTACCTACTTAAACATATCGTGTAATATGTTGATCGGGCGTTTTGTTTATGCGTGTGTTTACCAGTTTGTTGCGATGTAAACAAAAGGGGAAATGGCTAAACGCATACTTCTGTACTGCAGAGTACAGCGTCAACAGTGCGCTAGTATGCAGGGCTGCAACGTCACCATGGCAACTAGCGACCACGTGACCTGCCTATGCCAGTTTTATTCATGCGTTCATGCATTAAATCTATACTAGGAGGGGTTTTAAAAAGTATCAACTTAAGCGTTTTACTCAAATGTGTGAAATAAACACCGCTTTCAAAACGACTTCGAGTATAAAAGTCATTTTAAGGACAAAAATGCCCTTAAGGATAAAAGTTTAGGCCGTCTGTCTACAGAACTCCTTATTGTATCTTCATTTGCGGAGGATAAATGAGTGGAGAAATAATCTTTCTTCTTTCTTTCATCTTCTCTTCTAAGAGAAATAATCTAATTAAAATCTTCTTTCTAGATTTCTTTCATCTTCTACCGCTTTATCCGATCTTCCCTCGGGTCAACGGGGAGTCTGTGCCTATCTCAGGCGTCTATGGGCGTTAAGGCAGGATACACCCTGGATGGAATGCCAACCCATCACACACACATTCATACACTAGGGACAATTTTCCAAGGTGCCAATCAATCTACCGTGCATGTTTTTGGACCCTGGGAGGAAACTGGAAAACCCGGAGAAAAACCCCCTGAGGCACTGGGAGAACATGCACAAACTCCACACACACATGGCCGAGACAGGAATCGAACCCCGACCCCGGAGGTGTGAGGCGAACGTGCTAACCGCTAAACCACCGTGCCCCTTAGGAGAAATAATCACTTTTAAGAAATTTGTGAGCATGTCCTCGCTGGAGTGTGATTGTTGTCGTGTGCAGGTTGCGATGGTTCGAGTACAAACCGATAGGGTGTCGGAATGGTATTTGTTTATATCTCATCCAATCACAATCAAATTCACTCTATTTATTCAGGTTTATCTGGATTTGTGTTTTTTGTTTTTTGAACGATGAATGAAAACGAGCCGGAATGAAGTAGGAGTAACAAGGGCTATTTTTTTTAAACTGACCCGAGGGAAGATCGGATAAAGCGGCAGAAGATGAATGAATGAATGAATGATGACAGAAAATCACTAATAACTTATAACTGATGTTTATGGCAAGATCATGAGAAAACAACAAAGAAAACAATAATTTTCTTACGCCTTCCGTATTAAAAAATCGAATCCCTCAGTTGTTGTTGTTGTTATTGTTGTTATTATTATTATTCAAATGTTCAAAGGCGGGGGCACGGTGGCTTAGTGGTTAGCACGTTCGCCTCACACCGCCAGGGTCCAGGTTCGATTCCCGTCTCGGCCATGTGTGTGTAGAGTTTGTGCATGTTCTCCCCGGTGCCTCAGGGGGTTTTTCTCCGGGTTCTCCGGTTTCCTCCCCCGGTCCAAAAACATGCACGGTAGG
Organism: Kryptopterus vitreolus; assembly: GCA_030449085.1. NCBI lineage: Eukaryota > Metazoa > Chordata > Actinopteri > Siluriformes > Siluridae > Kryptopterus > Kryptopterus vitreolus. Next base: position 13,573,554 of record JACRUU010000020.1, read on the forward strand.
TTGATTGATTGGCACCTTGGAAAATTGTCCCTAGTGTATGAATGTGTGTGTGTGTGTGTGTGTGTGTGTGTGCCCTGTGATGTTGTTGTTGTGTTGGCATTGCATCCAGGGTGTATCCTGCCTTAATGCCCATAGACGCCTGAGATAGACACAGACTCCCCGTGACCCGAGGGAAGATCGGATAAAGCGGTAGAAGATGAATGAATGAATGTTCAAAGGCGACAGATACATTCTCCTGCTTGGCACTACTTTATTACGGATCTGCTTTGCACACATTCCCGTTACAGGACGTCTGTTCGTTCGCTCCGTCATGGCGGCGAATAATAAAGAGGCTCAGCGCCGGCAGAGGCGGCGGGAGTTGGACGCTCGGAGGAGTAAACTCCGCGTGCGTCTCGGCTCCTGGCCAGACGACTGGAGCGCGCTGAAGGACCGGCTGGGATTCTCTCTCCACTCCGAGCTGGCACGGTTCCTACTCGACAGGTAAAGGAAGAGAGAGAGAGAGAGAGAGAGAAAGAGAACAGGAAAAGTCCTTACTCTCATTTGTATCACTCAAGAAAACTGAAACTGGAGACTCCTTCCCTGGTTTCATTTGCATAAACGAATCATGTGTCCCAGTGTGTTCTGTGGAGCTCCTTAACGATTCGTTCTATTTATTTATTTATTTATTTATTTATTCTCGTTTGTTATCAGTTACTCCTGCAAAGTGTCCCGCAGATTTTCAGGTACTGTAGAGACGATTCTGCCTTTTACAAAAATGACGGGGGAAAAAAAAAAAGATTATTTAATCTTTTAATTATTTTAATAATTTTAATTAATTTTGAACATGTCTCTCCCTCTGTCCTCATCATGAAGGTGATGAGAAAGGAAGGATCTCCGTATCTGTGGCCTCTCTGGAGCAGCTGGTCCTCCTGGTCCACAGTCACGGACAGCAGTGCCCGTTAACCCCGGGCCTGCAGTCTGACCCACACAGACAGGACGTCCAAGCGAAACCCCTGGAGGAATCTCCTCAAGCGTCCGTCACGTGGCGTCAAGCTGATCCTTGTCTAACCTACGTCTGCAGAGGAGGACACGCGTTCACCTGGCGTCCGGTCCACACGGGGGACAAGAGCGAACAAGGGAACGCCGCACCCGCAGGACGGAGGAGGAAAGGAGTGAAACGGGAGGAGGAGTGCGGGACGAGGAGCAGGAGGAGTCCGAGAGGAAGATCAGTGCTCGATGGAGACGAGGTAGATGGCGTTGGGATGTCGGGCTCTGATGAAAACGCGGAAGAAGGTGAACCACTTGTTTGTTTGTTTGTTTTTTCGGTACTTCCTCATGATTTCTTCGAATTGTGACCTTTTTGCGAACCTGCCGTAGAAAACTGCAGCGAAGCAGCGCCGCCTGTACAGGAAGGAAGCGATGCGGAACGTCTCGATTTGTCACCAAAGTTCAGGTAGAGGATTTGCATTCGAAAAAGACAATAATATCAGAAAAAAAACCCATATTAAAATGATATGAATGTTATAATAGAGATATTATATACGGGACCGGCAGGAACCTTCGGTACTCTGAGCAGAAACAGATATCACAAGATTTACTCTTCTCCCCTCTATCATACAACATTTATTTTTCACCTTGTATCTGTCTCCCTGTGTCCTGTCTTATCTGTGTATCTGTCTGTCTGTCTTTCTGTGGTTCTATCTATCTATCTATCTATCTATCTGTCTGTTTATCTTTCTGTCTGTATATTCATACATTCATTGACTTCTTTATTACAGTTTTATGTGCCTTCAGTCATTTGTTTATAAAACTGTCTGTGTGTCATATTATATCTGTTTGTTGATCTCTCTATCTATCTATCTATCTATCTATCTATCTATCTATCTATCTATCTATCTATCTATCTATCTATCTATCTATCTATATATCTATCTATCTATCTGTCTGTCTGTCTGTCTATTCATACTTTCATTGTCTTATTTACTACAATTTCACTTACATTCACTTGTTTATTAAACTGTTTGTTGTCTGTGATATTATATCTGTTTTTGATCTGTCTATCTGTCTGTATATTCTGTATATTCATACATTCATTGACTTCTTTATTACAGTTTATTCTGCCTTCAATCATTTGTTTATTAAACTGTCTGTGTGTCATGTTATATCTGTTTTGTTTGCTATCTATCTATATCTATCTATCTATCTATCTATCTATCTATCTATCTATCTATCTATCTATCTATCTATCTATCTATCTATCTATCTATCTATCTATCTATCTATCTATCTATCTATCTATCTATCTATCTATCTATCTATCTATCTATCTATCTATCTATCTATCTATCTATCTATCTATCTATCTGTCTACTATCTATCTATCTATCTGTCTATATCTATCTATCTATCTATCTGTCTGTCTGTCTGTCTATTCATACTTTCATTGTCTTATTTACTACAATTTCACTTACATTCACTTGTTTATTAAACTGTTTGTTGTCTGTGATATTATATCTGTTTGTTGATCTGTCTGTCTGTCTGTTTATCTATCTGTCTGTATATTCATACATTCATTGACTTCTTTATTACAGTTTTGTCTGCCTTCAATCATTTGTTTATTAAACTGTATGTGTGTCATATTATATCTGTTTGTTGCTCTATCTATCTATCTATCTATCTATCTATCTATCTATCTATCTATCTATCTATCTATCTATCTATCTATCTATCTATCTATCTATCTATCTATCTATCTATCTATCTATCTATCTATCTGTCTATCTATCTGTCTATCTATCTATCTGTCTGTCTGTCTGTCTGTCTATCATACTTTCTATTCTGATATTATTATCTATCTATCTATCTGGATACTCTATATGTTTATCTATCTGTTTATCTATCATTCTATCTATCTATCTTCTATCTATCATTGACTTCTTATTCAGTTTTGTCTGCCTTCAATCTGTCTGTTGTGTGTCATATTATATCTGTTTGTTTGTCTGTCTGTCTGTCTGTCTGACTTTATCTATCTATCTATCTATCTGTCTGTCTGTCTATATTTTTCTGTCTGTCTGTCTGTCTTTCTGTCTGTCTGTCTGTCTGTCTGTCTGTGTATATTCTCTTTCTTGCCCAATCTTTCTATTTGTGAGTCCACCATATGCAGATTCATGTTCGTCTGCTTGTCTATTTATATGTTAACATATATATTCACTTAATTAATAAATAATACAGTATGTCTCTTTCTTTCACTGATTTCTTTTCTTACTTTTTCTTACTGGTTTGCGTTTTTATTTGTTTAGTTTCTTCTTTCTGTTCGGTGGCTTTTAAATGTTATTCTTATTTTCCGTTTTTAAATAACGCGCTTTAATGTGTATAATTCACTTTATAGCTCTTTAACTCAGCAGGATTGTGGTGCTGCGCTGCAGGTAGAAGGACTACAGGAGATCTTTCTGACCCTAACAGGCACGATGTCCCGGACGCAGTACCAAAGTCAACCACCAGGGGGCGCAAGAGAAAAGGAGATGATCCTCAGATGTGCAAAAGTGAGGAATCCAGGAAGGAAAAGAGAGCTTCAGAGAAAGACGAACTCTCTGAGATGAGCGGAAGGAGGAGAAGGTTCGTTTTTGAAGGAATTTATAGGAAGATGTGATCAATAGTATTGGGACACCTCACCCTTTCCAGTCATGTGTGGAGTCATCTTCCTTAAATAATTCCCACAAAGTTAGAGGCGCACGATTGTATAGCACTTATTTACATTTACAGAATTTGGCAGGGCACGGTGGTTTAGTGATTAGCACGTTCGCCTCACACCGCCAGGGTCCGGGTTCGATTCCCGTCTCGGACATGTGTGTGTGTGGAGTTTGCATGTTCTCCCCGTGCCTCAGGGGGTTTTTCTCCGGGTTCTCTGGTTTCCTCCCCTGTCCAAAAACATAAACGATAGGTTGATTGGCACCTTGGAAAATTGTCCCTAGTGTATGAATGTGTTGTGTGTGTGTGTGTGTGTGTGAATGTGTGTGTGTGTGTGAATGTGTGTGTGTGTGAATGTGTGTGTGTGTGTGTCCTGTGATGGGTTGGCATTCCATCCAGGGTGTATCCTGCCTTAATGCCCATAGAAGCCTGAGATAGGCACAGACTCCCCGTGAGCCGAGGGAAGATCGGATAAAACGGTAGAAGATGAATGAATGAATGAATGAATTTGGCAATGCTTATCCAGACAAGTGAGGAATTGATTTTTAAGGGCCTTGCTTAAGGGCCCACTAGTGGAAGCTTTGAACCTGCAATCTTCCGGTCCCACCATTGTATCTCCTCAAGTAAACTCCAAAATCGAATGAAACTTTTCCCCAGAATAGTGGCGATTACAACAGCCAACGAGGGCTAAATGTCCTCAAAGTCACATGCTACATTAGTGATGCACGATATACCGGTACTAGAAAAGTTTTATTTTATTATTATTATCTGTACATAAAAAAAAAAAAATTATGACTGTAGTTACAAGTGTTGGACTATAGAGGGCAGACGTGTGCGAATTTTTATTTATTTTTTTTCCTATCGGATGCACTCTGATTATCATGCTGGTGAACATTGAGGCATGAAACTTTGTGAATAATTTAAAATGACAATTATTTTTTGCAGTATTTATTTATTTTTAGTTTAAAAGAAACATTGTGTGGTGATCAATAAATAAAAAACAAAAAATAAAATTATTAACGTTATTAAAAATGTTAGTTTTTTTTGCCGTAGTATCGATCATTTTTTTTCTGTTGGATGCATTCTGACTTTTATGCTGATAAAAAATTTGAGGCTATATAAATAATTAAGAATTTTTAAATATATATTTATTTTTTAACTTATAAGAAACATCCTATGTTGATCAATAAATAAAAACCAGTATCAATTTGCACTAGTATCGATCTGGTATTGGTATCGTGATATTTAATCTAGGTATTTTATAGAAATATTTATTTATTTTTAGTTTAAAAGAAATGTTGTGTGTTGATCAATAAATTAAATTGAAAAAGATACATTATTCTTTTTTTTTTCTTTTTTTTTCCCCCCATAATATCGATTTGGTATTGGTATCGTGATATTTAATCTAGGTATCGTATCAAAGTCAACATTTTCAAATTTCTTCATATTCATATTAAATATTTTTCCTATCGGATGCACTCTAACTTTCATGCTGATGAAAATTGAGGCATGAAACTTTGCAAATAATTAGAAATGCCAATTATTTAAAACATGTTTTATTTATTGTTATTTTAAAAGAAACATTGTGTTTTGATCAATAAGTAAAATTGAAATTGAAAAAGTTCCATTATTCATTTATTTTTTATTTTTTTGCACTAGTATCGGTTTGGTATTGGTATCGTGATATTTAATCTAGGTATCGTATCAAACATACATTTTGTTGATAACATACTGTATCTTATGATCAGGTCCCCACAAAGTTTTGTCCATATAGTGACTCATTGTACCTCATCTAAGTGTGTGAACATTTTGTGCGTACCGAATTTGGTCATTTTTCCTCTTGGATGCACTCAGATTTTTATGCTGATGAAAATTGAGACATGAAACTATCTAAATAATTCATTCATTCATTCATTCATTCATCTTCTACCGCTAACATTCTATCTAAATCTCTATTCTACCGCTTTATCCGATCTTCCCTCGGGTCACGGGGAGTCTGTGTCTATATCAGGCGTCTATGGGCATTAAGGCAGGATACACCCTGGATGGAATGCCAATCCATCGCAGGACACACACACACACACACACACACATTCATACACTAGGGACAATTTTTCCAAGGTGCCAATCAACCTACCGTGCATGTTTTTGGACCGGGGAGGAAACCGGAGAACCTGGAGAAAAACCCCCTGAGGCACGGGGAGAACATGGACAAAATCCACACACACATGGCCGAGATGGGAATCGAACCCGGACCCTGGTGGTGTGAGGCGAAGGTGCTAACCACTAAGCCACCGCGCCCCCACTTATATAATTTAATAATTAACAATGACATTTAAAAAAAATATGTATTTATTTTTAGTTTAAAAGAAACATTGTGTGTTGATCAATAAATTCAATTGAAAAAGTTACATTATTACATTTTTCTCCTTTTTTTTTTTTTTCTTTTGCATAGTATCGATTTGGTATTGGTATCGTGATATTTAATCCAGGTATCGTATCAAACATACAGTATGTTGATAACATACTGTATCACATGATCAGGTCCCCACAAACTTTTGTCCATATATTTACTAATTGTACCTCATATTATTAATTGTGGAGGTAATTATAGGTCAGGTGATCATTTGACATTATTAACCATTAAATCGTTTTATAGAAAACCAACTGCGAAGCTCCTTTTGCCGTGCCAATTTGATGGCTGCTGGAAAATATTCTCCAGTCGTCAGTACCTCAACGTGAGTATTTCTCAGGAATCTTTCTCTAGATCTTACATTCCGTGACATTCCGGGACAGAAAATGATTAAGGAGTGGCCTGCTTTACTTTACATATTTTTACTCAAACTCAAAACGTTTGTCTCCGTCCAGCACCACATGAAGTACCAGCACGTCCATCAGAAGACCTTCACATGCTCGGATCCTTCTTGTGGAAAATCCTTCAACTTTAAGAAGCACCTTAAAGAGCACGAGAAGCTGCACAGTGGTGAGTAACCAGAAGGTTGCCGGGTCAAATCCCCCCGTCCAGGATTGCCGGCTCGGGAAATCAGGGTCCTTAACGTTCGGTTCTGTCTTGGGGTTCGGATAATCCTGTGTTTTAGATCGAAAAATGTAATCCAATTTTAGTGATGTACATATAAAACGCGGGGGCACGGTGGTTTAGTGGTTAGCACATTCGCCTCACACCGCCATGGTCCGGGTTCGATTCCCGTCTCGGCATGTGTGCTCACATGTGTGTGTGGAGTTTGCATGTTCTCCCTGTGCCTCAGGGGGTTTTTCTCCGGGTTCTCCGGTTTCCCCCCTCCCGGTCCAAAAACTTCCCTCGGGTCACGGGGAGCCTGTGCCTATCTCAGGTGTCTATGGGCATTAAGGCAGGATACACCCTGGATGGAATGCCAACCCATCACAGGACACACACACACACACACACACACACACATTCATACACTAGGGACAATTTTCCAAGGTGCCAATCAACCTACCGTGCATGTTTTTGGACCGGGGAGGAAACCAGAGAACCCGGAGAAAAACCCCCCGAGGTACGGGGAGAATATGCAAACTCCACACACACATGGCTGAGATGGGAATCGAACCCAGACCCTGGCAAATGTGCTAAACACTAATCCACCATGCCCCTTGAATGAATGGCATATAAAATGCAAATGTTTATGGGGATCATCAGCTGTTAATAAGAAACGGTACTGTGGATTACATTTACTGACAAATAAAAATGCATTTTTTTTTTCTATACCGACATTCTGCAGTGTTTCATCTATCATTTATACGCCTGAATAAATATTATTTATTATATGCTTTAGTAAAGATGATTCACATTCAGAGTAACACATATTGATGTTTGCTGGTGGAATTCCTCTGAGTGGGGGAAATGAGATCAGAGCTATCGAGCAGGGTCCAAAGATCAATGAATGATGTAATCTAGTGTGTAATAAAGGCAGGCTAGATGTGGTGTATGTCGGAGTTATCTGTGTTGATGTGTGTGTGTGTGTGTGTGTGTGTGTGTGTGTGTGTGTGTGTGTGTGTGTGTGTGTGTGTGTGTGTGTGTGTGTGTGTGTGTGTGTGTGTGTGTGTGTTTTAGATCAGAGAGACTACATCTGCGAGTTTTGCGCTCGTGCATTCCGCACCAGCAGCAACCTGAGCATCCATCGCAGAATCCACACGGGAGAGAAACCACTGCAGTAAGAGAATCCTAACACACACACACACACACACACACACACACACACACACACACACATACACACACACGTGACACAGAGGCACACAATAAAGGAGGTGTGTCAGATTCTGTGAAGGGGTGTGGCTTCTATGTTGGATTCAGTAAAGGGGTGTGGCTTGTGTTAGATTCTGTAAAGGGGTGTGGCTTCTATGTTGGATTCAGTGAAGGGGTGTGGGATCTAAGTTGGATTCAGTGAAGGGGTGTGGCTTGTGTGTCAGACTCTGTAAAGGGGGTGTGGCATCTAGGTAAGATTCAGTAAAGGGGTGTGGCTTCGATATCAGATTCAGTAAAGGGCTGTGGCTTCTAAATCAGATTCAGTAAAGGGGGTGTGGCATCTATGTCCGATTCAGTAAAGGGGGTGTGGCATCTATGTCAGATTCAGTAGAGGGGGTGTGGCTTCTATGTCAGATTCAGTAGAGGGGGTGTGGCTTCTATGTCAGATTCAGTAAAAGGGTGTGGCTTCTATGTCCAATTCAGTAAAGGGGTGTGGCTTCTATGTCAGCCTCAGAGAAGGGGGTGTGGCCTCTATGTTTGTCCGCCTGAATGTTAGAGATGTGGATTCTTCGTCATAACGGATGTGGCCTCAGTGTTTGTCAGTCTAATGAAAGAAGGTGTGGCTTCTTTTAGTCAATCTGAGTGAAGAAGGCGTGGCCTCGGTTATTATCAGACTTAATAAAAGAGGTGTGATCTCTGTTCGTCAGTTTCAGCGGAGGTGTGGCTTCCGTCATCATCAGTCTTAGTTAAAGGGGCGTGGTCTCTGTCACTCAGTGAAGGAGGCGTGGCATCTGTGATTATCCTAAGTGAAGGGGTGTGGCTTGTCAGTGAAAGAGGAGTGGCCATTCTCAAAGTAAACATCAGTTTCTATTAAAGGAAATGTGACTCTCACATTCTTGTGTCTGTATATATGTGTGTGTGTGTGTGTGTGTGTGTGTGTGTGTGTTTGTTTCCCCTCAGGTGCGAGATGTGCGGCTTCACCTGTCGCCAGAAAGCCTCTCTGAACTGGCACATGCGTAAACACGACGCCGAGAGCAGCTACCCCACCGCTTTACTGCGAGCTTTGCCTGCGAGATCTTCGGGCTGCGGGCGCCGAGTTTCGACCCGGAGCAGCCGGTACAACGTTCTAACCGCTCACCGGAGTAAAAGTCACCCGGATCACTCGACCTCTGACCTTCCCCAAGAAATGCCCATTCTGTGATTATTTCCTGTACTCAAATCGGTGTTGCCTTTTTCACGTCACAAGGTGCTCCCTGTGAGTGTGTGTGTGTGCAGCCTTGTGCTGCCATCTGCTGGCTTGTTAGGAAACTACTCTCGAAACTTTTTGATGACCACTCGCACAAAATAATCCCAGTTACATTCTCAAAATTCCACCAATGCCTTCAGCCAACATACTACTAGCTTTTAGGGCCCTTTTAGGGGCCCTTGAGCAAGGCCCTTAACCCTTTAGCTCCAGAGGCACTGTAGATTCTCTGAGCCAGGCTTCTTAATATGTGAAGAAAGCCCTTTGCTGTAATGTACACATGGCTAACGATCCTATCTATCCATTTTCTAGTGTCTAAATTAAATTAAAGGAAACGCCCCGGCAACGTCTAGAAAACCAATTTAATTATGAAATTATTAAAAATGTGTCCCTTTTATGGACAAAAAACGGACACATAAAGTTCATTGCACAAGTATTTTGTCACGTTTTAACTACAAACTTAAATGTATTTTGCTGGGATTTGTACCAAAGTACCGCATAATTGTGAAGTGGATTTCTAAATAAAAATCTGCCTATGTAAAGTATGGTGTGCCTTGGTATTCAGCCCCCCCCCCTTTACTCTGATACCCCCTAAATAAAACCCAGTGCCTTCAACTGCCTCCAGAAGTCACCTAATTAGCAATTAGAGTCTACCATGTGTGTACTTAAATCCCAGTATAATTACAGAGGAGCTCTCAGAAGTTTGTTAGAGAACATTCATTCATTCATTCATCTTCTACCGCTTTATCCGATCTTCCCTCGGGTCACGGGGAGTCTGTGTCTATCTCAGGCGTCTATGGGCATCAAGGCAGGATACACCCTGGATGGAATGCCAATCCATCACAGGACACACACACACACACACACACATTCACATACAACTAGGGACAATTTTCCAAGGTGCCAATCAACCTACCGTGCATGTTTTTGGACCGGGGAGGAAACCGGAGAAAACCTGGAGAAACCACCCCCCCCCCCCCCCCCCCCCCCGAGGCACGGGGAGAACATGCAAATTCTACAACACACACACACACACACACACACACACACACATGGCCGAGATGGGAATCAAACCCCAACCCTGGAGGTGTGAGGCACTAAGCCACCGTGCCCCTATTAGTTTAAAGCAGCGTGCAAAGCAAATTCCATGGAGTTCACGGTTCAATCCATCATCCGCAAAAATGTAAAGAGTATGGAGTGACTGCGGAATCCTAATGTAACATGGTGGTGGCGGCATGGTGCTGTGGGGACGCTTTATTCTTGAGAAGGGAAGATGGATGGAGCTGAATACATGGCAATCCTGGAAGAAAACGTATTAGTGGCTGAGAAGGATGTTGAGACTGGGGTGGAGGTTCACTTGCCCACCCCTGTGGGACAACGACCCTAAACATACAGCCAGAGCTACAGTGGAATGGTTGATGTCAAAGCGTATTCAGAACGGGCCCATGCAAAGTCCAGACCGAAAGACTTGTTGTTCACAGATGTTTTGCAAAGAAGAATGGGCAAATATTACTTTCGTTTCCAGATGTGTAAAGCTGATAGAGGTATACCCACCAAGACCTGCAGCTGTGACGGCAGGGGAAGGTGGTTCGAGAGAAAGTATTGACCTCCTCTTTGGCTTTTCCTTCATCCCCAGCATTCTCCTACCCACATACCCCATGTCCCTGTTTTGGACGTGTCCGAAAGTGGTGTAGGTTGTATATATTATTAATTGTGTTGGTAGCGTAGTAGTTAACGCACTTTAATTTGGATCTGAAGGTTCAAAGCCCAGCCACACCAAGCGCCCCCTGAGCCACGCCCCCCCCCCTTCCCCAATCACACAACTGTTCATCTGTATGAATGCCATATATCCTGCATAACGGATCATTTGCCCCCCAAAAAACGCTGTAAATGTAAACGCAAACCACACCGGATTGGAAAAGTCACGTGTCCCAATACTTTTGATATGATTATTGAGAATATTTCCATTTATATAAACACGTGTTTTCAAAATAATTGCATTTATAATTAGTTTTTAGTTTCATATTAATATTCATTCATTCATCTTCTACCGCTTTATCCGATCTTCCCTCGGGTCACGGGGAGTCTGTGTCTATCTCAGGCGTCTCTATGGGCATTAAGGCAGGATACACCCTGGATGGAATGCCAACCCATCACAGGACACACACACACACACACACACATTCATACACTAGGGACAATTTTCCAAGGTGCCAATCAACCTACCGTGCATGTTTTTGGACCCGGGGGAGGAAACCGGAGAACCCGGAGAAAAACCCCCCTGAGGCACGGGGAGAACATGCACAAACTCCACACACACATGGCCGAGACGGGAATCGAACCCGGACCCTGGAGGTGTGAGGCAAACGTGCTAACCACTAAGCCACAGTGCCCCAATATTAATATTAATATTCCAGAGGGTAAAAAAAATAAACACAGTGCACGCCTCTTTCTGGCATGCCGGATGATTGACGTGAGGCTTAACCAATAGCGTCGCGATGGAGGGGATGGTGGGAGGAGTTAGAGTCCACGCGAGCTTGGCGCTCGCTCTGATCAAAAAGCCAAACCTCGCGATCCGATTGGCCAATTCCTCTCCCTCAGTATCCCGCCTTTTACACGGTTACCATGCCATTCCTCCGTAGCCAAGGCACGGCAGCCAATCGGAACAAAGGTGGGCGTGGCCTTGTTTTTTTTCTCTTCTCTCTCGGCTCCTGTCAGCGTCTCGTTACTATCAGATCCCACTGAACGCGGCGCGGTGAGCAGCCTGAGGAGAGACGGGGGCAGAAAATGAACCATATTATCTGTAGTTTTCCTGCGAAAAGGTACGTTTTCTTTACGCTCGGATAATAATATTTATATGTCATGTTTTGTTTTAATACCCAATTTATCTGTGTGTCTCGCTTTCATCTCATATAACGCGTAAAAAAAAAAACCGCCGTCCGCGTCCCAAATCGCTTCATACGGATTTTAAGTGTGCACTTGGGTAGAGCGCGATCAGCGTTATTTCTATAAACTGGCGTAGTGCGCTTGTGGAGGGTGTGTGTGCGGTATTTAGGACGGAGCCGTGCTAAATGGGGGTTTGATGAAACGGTTATATATTTTGAAATGTGTTGTTTTGTTTTTAAGACGAATTAATGAGATTCACATATTTAATACATTTTCTGTGCGTTTGTTTGATTTGTAAAAGGTTTAAGACATGTTTGATAATGGGGTGTCTTTTAATAAGGCAGGAAGTTGCCCTGATGTGAAATTATAGTATAGCTTTTAATAAATACATCTTCTTCTCCCCCCCCCCTCTTTAAAATAGTATAATCTTTCCATCTTTATCCACATTTTTGGTTCGCAGCTCCATTTTTAGGGATTTGCAGTTGGGAATTGGGATGAAAACTGACTCCATGCACCAGTGAATAGGCAGGGTGCCAATATTTATGAAAGCCTCCCCCCCTTGGTACAATGGGCGTATTACAGTCAACAAGTGTACAGTCTGACCCTATAAGTCCAAGTTAGAACCAGAACTTGTGCTTTTCCTTCTTTCCATCCCAAGTTCACTGTGTTGCACACGCATTTCTCCCAGCACTTCTTCACCTTGTCCACTAGGGGGAGAACTTAAGGTTTGCGAATGGATTCCGATAATCAATACCTTCGATTGTCACGTGGCTTCGGAGACGTCTGTAGGATCGGGATCCCATAGTTATAACGCCTGTAACGGGTTCTACTTCGGGGCGACCAATCAGGATTCGGCTTGCATCGTCAATGACGCTCACGATGATATTTTGGTGCCAACCTTGGAACCAAAACCCCCCTCCCCCTGGAGCGCACCCGTCTTCAATGCATTGTACGATTGACCCACTCCGTATTTGCTGGATAGCTGGAGGTGGTACTCTCAGTGATTTTAAGGCATTGGGATCTATACTGGAAAGGTCACAGATTCAACAAACCCCCCCCACCACCAAACACCAACCAAGCTGCTACTAGTGGGCCCTTGAGCAAGGCCCCTAACCCTCAACTGTTCCGTTATAAGGGCGTCTGCCAAATGGTGTAAATGATCTGGGCGATTTATCGAATATTAGCGATAATACTGCGCTAACGATTACCGAATATTTTAAATTCAAGCGTACTTTCGCAAAAGAACTCGCCTTGTGCGAGGGCGGGGAGGTTTTTATTTGTTTTTGTTTTATTTATTTATTTAAATTTATTTTAAAAATCATGTTCGCCTCACACCGCCAGGGTCCGGGTTCGATTCCCGTCTTCGGCCATGTGTGTGTGTGGAGTTTGTGCATGTTCTCCCCGTGCCTCAGGGTTTGTTTTTTTTCTCCGGGTTCTCCGGTTTCCTCCCCACCGGTCCAAAAACATGCACATGCACGGTAGGTTGTTGATTGGCACCTTGGAAAATTGTCCTAGTGTATGATAGTGTGTGAATGTGTGAATGTGTGTGTGTGTGTGTGTGTGTGTGTGTGTGTGTGTGTGTGTGTCCTGTGTAATGGGTTGGCATTCCATCCAGGGTGTATCCTGCCTTAATGCCCATAGACGCCTGAGATAGACACAGACTCCCCGTGACCCGAGGACCGAGATCGGATCCGCAATGGATGGAAAAAAAAGCTTAGCGAAGATAGAAGATTTTCCTATAAAGCGGTGGTAGAAGACGAATGAATGTATGAAAAACAAATGTCACCATAACCATGGCGTCCACTTGAACTTTGTACGCTGGAGCTTGAAGTAGGAGAAGATCTTAACTTGGAAGATCTTCACTTGATTTGATAAAGAGTGATAAAGGATGTTGGAGTAAAGCCAGGTGATGATGTAGGTGAGGAGGCCTGGGGTGCAGATAATAATAATAATAATAATAATCCTTTATTGGTCACATAAACATTACATCACAATGAAATTCTTTTCTTCGCATATCTCAGCTTGATGTTGGTAGTTGGGGTCAGAGCGCTGGGTCAGAGCCATGATACGGCAACCCTGGAGCACAGAGAGGGTTAAGGTTCTTGCTCAAGGACCCAAGGGCGGCAGCTTGGCAATACCGGGGCTCGAACCCGGATCTTCCGATCAGCATCCCAGCGCCTTACACTGCTGAGCTCCACCCCCTCCCTATGAAGGTGTTGATCATGAAGGTGTTCAGTAGGGTTGGAGCATTCACTCCATGTACAGCAGAGCCTCATGGAGATGGCTTTGCATTGTTTTGCTGGAACAGGTTTGGGTCTCCGAGTTCAAGTGAAGGGAAACTTTTCCGTGCAGATCTCCGAGCGAGACGTCATAGAAATTTTTGTTTGTTTGTTTGTTTGTTTGTTTGCTCTTAAAGACACAATTGGATTTTGGATACAGAGCGTCACACTTTGTACCTGTTGGTAGTGGGTGTTTTGGGGTTTGTGGCCGTGCGTGTTCATCCCGCAGCGCCACTCGCACCTCCGACACCATGGCCGTTTGTTTGAGGTGCCGGAATAAAAGAGTCGTCCTGCTTCTCTTAGTCGCCGCAAACTTTAGACAAACGTTACCGCGGGGTTTTGGTTTGAGCATCTGAAGTTGAACAAAAATCGCTCTACATTTCCATACGACTGGTGAAACCACGAATGTAAAGTAAAATAATAAATAAATAAATTAAGGGGCACGGTGGTTTAGTGGTTAGCACGTTCGCCTCACACCGCCAGGGTCCCGGTTCGATTCCCGTCTCGGCCATGTGTGTGTGTGGAGTTTGCATGTTCTCCCCGTGCCTCAGGGGGTTTTTCTCCGGTTTCTCCAGTTTCCTCCCCCGGTCCAAAACATGCACGGTAGGTTGATTGGCACCTTGGAAAATTGTCCCTAGTGTGTGAATGTGTGTGTGTGTGTGTGTGTGTGTGTGTGTCCTGTGATGGGTTGGCATTCCATCCAGGGTGTATCCTGCCTTAATGCCCATAGACGCCTGAGATAGACACAGACTCCCCGTGACCCGAGGGAAGATCGGATAAAGCGTAGATGGTTAGAAGATGAATTTGTAGACTTAGAATGAATGAATGAATGAATAAATAAAATAATGAATACCGTTTCACGTTTGCTCCTTGTTGTAACACGGTTGTAACACAGTTGTAACACGGTTGTAACACAGTTGTAACAGGCGTCGTCAGCTGGAGAAAATACCTGGCAACCCCGGGAACCTCGTAATCCGACCCTGAACACACCTGCACACACCCGAGTGCATTCCGAAGCGTCGCGTCCGTGTGTAAAACGCTCACAGCTGATTGGTCACTATCGCGCGGCGGGAGGTGAGTACGGACGTGATGCCGGATTGCGTGTGCGGCGGTTTTGTGTACTTGTGTGTTGTTGTGGAGCGCAGTTTGACTGTATTCCCCGAGCGCATTGGGAACCGCTCGAGAGCCATTAGCTGTAAAAGCACCATGTGACCGCCGTAATACATTCGATACACATCTGATAAAATCTCTGACGTGTGTGTGTGTGTGTGTGTGTGTGTGTGTGTGTGTGTGTGTGTGTGTGTGTGTGTGCGCACGTTCACTGCCATGCTTCGTTACTCTCTTTGCAAGTTTCGCTGGTGCAAACCAGAGCGTGTATTGTTTCCTGTTTTGTGTTGTTTTGTGTTGTAAGCTTTTTTTCCCCCCCAATGCCTAAACATGCTGTGTGTGTGTGTGTGTGTGTGTGTGTGTGTGTGTGTGTGTGTGTGTGTGTGTGTGTGTGTGTGTGTGTGTGTGTGAGAGTGAGCGAGCGAGAGCGTGAGAGAGAGAGAGAGAGAGAGAGACATTCCTGGTCACCTGCTGGTCATTAGACAAGACCACTCACCATCCACAAAAGTGTTGAAAGCTTTAATTGTGTGGTACACACACACACACACACACACACACACACACACACACTTAAAGTGAAGATGTTTGGCTCTGTTTTTGTCCTGCCACTGATCTCGCACACAGACCTGAACTCAAGTGTGTGTGTGTGTGTGTGTGTGTGTGTGTGTGTGTGTGTGTGTGTGTGTGTGTGTGTGGAGGGTCTTGTTAAATGGGGAACAGTGGAGGCTTTCAGTTCAATGTTAAATTAAAGCAACACACACACACTCACACACACACACACACACACACACACACACACACACACACACACTGATGGACAGGTCTGGTTTACGACTGTCATTTTCTTGTATGTCACAAGCAAAGAATGGAGAGAGAGAGAGCGAGCCTGAGAAGCAAGAAAAAGAATGGAGAGAGAGGAGAGAGAGAGAGAGAATTTGAAAGATTCTATGGGAAAAAAGAGTGAGAGATGAGAGACCAGGGAAAAAGATGGAGGAGATGTGGAGAAAGAAAGCAGGGAGAAAAGAGAGAGATGGAAGAATGGTGCAAGAGTACAGACCCGGGTGGAAAGAAGGGGGCAAAAAGACAGAGAAAGAGATGGAGGGAATAGAAAGAAAACAGACAGGGGAATGAAGAGTTAGGGAAAGAAAGACAGGGAAAAAGAGAGAGATGGAGAGAATGTGTTAGACAGACAGGGGAAAAAAGAGATGGGGGGAAAAAGTGTAGAAAGAAAGAGAGATGGAGGGAAGTGTGCAAGACGGACAGGGAGAGAGAGAGATAGGGAGAGAGAGAGGGAAGTGTGCAAGACAGACGATGGGGGAAAAGACGGGAAAAAAGAGAGAGAGAGAGATGAGAGGGAATGTACAATACAGACCAGGGAAAAAGAGAGAGATGGAGGGAATGTAAAAGAAAGACAGGGAAAGAATGAGAGAGATGGAGAGAATGTGCTAGACAGACAGGGGAAAAAGAGAGAGATGGAGGGAATGTGAAAGAAAGACAGGGAAAGAAAGAGAGATGGAGAGAATGTGTTAGACAGACAGGGGAAAAAAGGGAAAAAGAGAGAGATGGAGGGAATGTGAAAGAAAGACAGGGAAAGAAAGAGAGATGGAGAGAATGTGTTAGACAGACAGGGGAAAAAAGAGAGAGAGGAGGGAATGTGTTAGAAGAAAGACAGGGGAAAGAAAGAGAGAGAGAGAGAGAGATGGAGGGAATGTGAAAGACAGACATGTAAAAAGAGAGCGAGAGAAAGATAGACAAGGAGAGAGAGCGAGAGAGCGCGTGAGAGAGCGATGGATGGATGGATAGAATTTGTGACCGCGTGTGTGACCGAGAGAAAGGTTGCGCAGTAAACGAAAGGCAGAATGGGAAAAGAGAGACAGGATATGGTTATCAGTGTTGGGAGGATGGAGAGAATAAAAAGGGGGGGGGGGGGGGTGTGGTGTTGGGGGGGGGTGAACGAGTGAGAGAGAAATCTTCTTTAGGTCTGAAGCTCCATCGGTTCTTCGTTTGAGAGGAACCCATAACGGTTCTATCAGCAAGACGTCCGAGCAGGAGTGATTTTGGGATGCCGCAGCTTCCTCCGGGCTCTTCGGGGATACCCCATCCCTCGTTCCACTCATCCGCAGTGCCCTCCTTTATCTCCCTGCCAGTCTTAGCGCTTTGCCAAACGGGGCAGTGCTCGGTCTCTCCAGGAGCAGATGGACGTTCTGTGGCTACAGGCCTGCTTACAGGCGCTGCAGCTGCTCCAGAGCTCCGAGCTCACAACCATCATCTCCACTCATTCACTATTCACACCATGGACCGCAAACGCAAAACGCAAACACACACACACACACACACACACACACACACACACACAAACACACACACACACCCCCAAACACACACACACACAATGGTAAACTGTTTCCCTCTGCTAATGCATACTCAAATCCGGGTAGGTGGGCGTGGCTTTATTGTGTCATTCACAAAATGATTCCATTCATGTGTCAAAGAAGGAGGCGTGGCTTCTGTATATCTTCCAGTGTTCAAAAGGGGCGTGTACCATTTAAAAAAAATGTCTTCTCTGCCCTTTTAGTCCAATAAACGTGTGGCTTCTGTAGCCTTTCTCGTCCCAATAAAGGAGGTGTGGTTTCTGCAATGTGTCTGCTCAGTGAAGGAGGCGTGGCTTCTGTAATTTCTTATTCTTAATGAAGGAGGCGTGGCTTCTGTAATTTCTTGTTCTTAATGAAGGAGGCGTGGCTTCTGTAATTTCTTGTTCTTAATGAAGGAGGCGTGGCTTCTGTAATTTCTTGTTCTTAATGAAGGAGGCGTGGCTTCTGTAATTTCTTGTTCTTAATGAAGGAGGCGTGGCTTCTGTAATTTCTTGTTCTTAATGAAGGAGGCGTGGCTTCTGTAATTTCTTATTCTTAATGAAGGAGGCGTGGCTTCTGTAATTTCTTATTCTTAATGAAGGAGGCGTGGCTTCTGTAATTTCTTGTTCTTAATGAAGGAGGCGTGGCTTCTGTAATTTCTTATTCTTAATGAAGGAGGCGTGGCTTCTGTAATTTCTTGTTCTTAATGAAGGAGGCGTGGCTTCTGTAATTTCTTGTTCCTAATGAAGGAGGCGTGGCTTCTGTAGCCTTTTAGTCTTAATGAAGGAGGCGTGGCTGCTATAGCCTTGTAGTCGTAGGCGTGGCTTTTGTAGTTTTCTAGTCCCAATAAAGGTGTGGCTTCTGTAATATTTGTGTTCCCAATCAAGGAGGTGT
Organism: Kryptopterus vitreolus; assembly: GCA_030449085.1. Taxonomy (NCBI): domain Eukaryota; kingdom Metazoa; phylum Chordata; class Actinopteri; order Siluriformes; family Siluridae; genus Kryptopterus; species Kryptopterus vitreolus. The sequence continues at coordinate 13,592,208 of JACRUU010000020.1, forward strand.
GGCTTAACGAAGGAGGCGTAACTTCTCTAGCGGCCTAGTTGTAATGGAGGCGTGGCTTATGTAGGTTTTTATTCTTAATGAAGGAGGTGTGGCTTCCATACCTTTCTAGTCCCAATAAAGGTGTGGCTTCTGTAGTGTTTGTGTTCCCAATCAAGGAGGTGTGGCTTAATGAAGGAGGCGTGGTTTCTCTAGCGGCCTAGTTGTAATGGAGGCGTGGCTTATGTAGGTTTTTATTCTTATTGAAGGAGGTGTGGCTTCCATACCTTTCTAGTCCCAATAAAGGTGTGGCTTCTGTAATGTTTGTATTCCCAATGAAGGAGGTGTGGCTTAACGAAGGAGGTGTGGCTTAACAAAGGAGGCATGTTTTTGTAGCTATCCAGTCGTAATGAAGGAGGCGTGACTTATGTAGACTTTTATTCTTCATGAAGGTGGTGTGGATTCTGTACCTTTCTATTCCCAATAAAGGTGTGACTTCTGTAATGTTTGTGTTCCCAGTGAAGGAGCTGTGGCTTAATGAAGGAGGTGTGGCTTACTGAAGGGGTGTGGCTTCTGTTGATACCACACCTTTGTGCCTTTCAGTTCCAGTACTGCAGTCATTGTGGACGCCAGAATTTGTAAAACAAAATAGGGGCGGGGCCAGGGGGCGTGGCCAGCGATGGAAAACTGTGTGTGATGGTTTCAGTGTGAGTTTTATTTACTGCAGTGCAGAGGAAGCGTCTCCTAACTCGGGCACCTCGAGTCTGCGTGTTATCTGGGTCGTCAGGGAAGCACATGACCTACACGGAGAAAGAAAGTGTGTGTGTGTGTGTGTGTGTGTGTGTGTGTGTGTGTGTGTGTGTGTGTGTGTGTGTGTGTGTGTGTGTGTAAGAGAGATGCGGATGTACAGATCAACAAGAGCTCAGTGTTTCTTCTTCTCCGTCACCTCATTCTGTCTGTTCTGTGGCCTCATGGAACTGCAGCTCTGACAGGATGATGTTCAGTATAAAGGTGGAGACTCCGGTCCATGACCCCAGAAAGAGAGAGAGAGAGAGAGAGAGAGAGAGAGAGAGAGAGAGAGAGAGAGAGAGAGAGAGAGATGGCGCACAAGACATGAATACTAAGAAAGATTGACAGACAAGCAGCAAGAGAAAGAGACATAAAACGTCTCTGTCTGAAACAGAGTGTGATGGACAGAACGAGTGTGAGAGAGAGACGGACAGACTGGAGAGAGAGACGGACAGACTGATGGAGAGCGAGAGAGAGAGGCAGACAGACTGATGGGGAGGGAGAGAGAGACAGACTGATGGAGAGAGACAGAGAAAGACGGACAGACTGATGGAGAGAGAGAGAGACAGAGGGACAGACAGACTAATGGAGAGAGAGAGACGGACAGACTGATGGGGAGAGAGAGAAAGACGGACGGAATGATGGAGAAAGAGAGAGAGGCTGACTGATGGAGAGAGAGACAGAGGGACAGACATACTAATGGAGAGAGAGATGGACAGACTGCTGGGGGGAGAGAGAGAGATGGACAGACTGATGGGGGGGGGGAGATGGACAGACTGACGTAGACAGACGGACAAATGATGAGAGAGAGAGCGAGGCAAAGAGAAAGTGACAGATGGAGAGATACAAGAGAAAGCGAGAGAGAGAACGGAAAATGATAGAACAGCAAACGACAACCGTGAAACGGAGAGAGGCAGAGCGAATAAAAGAGAGTGAAACAAAGAAATTAAGAGAGTTCAATAATGATGAAGATAACGATAGAGGCGGAGAGGGGGAAAGAGTGAGAGGGAGAGAAGGATGGGGACAGAAAACAAAAGAGAGAGAGGAAGAGAGAAAACAGAGACTGGGTGACAGAAAAAGAAAGAAAGACTGAGGCAGAGAGAGACTGAAGCAGGGATGGAGGGGGGGAGACGGAGAGAAACGGTGACCGAGAAAGATGGAGAAAAACAGAGTGACAAAGAGAACGATGGAGAGACTGAAACAGGAAAAAAGGAAGTGAGAGAGAGACGGAGTGGCAAAAAAATGATAGAGAGAATTGATGCAGAGAAAGAAAGAGAGACCCTTTGCAGAGAGTGAGAAAGGCGGAAAGAGTGAGAGAAAGAATGGAAAGATAGAAACGGAGTCAGAGTGAAAGAGAAAGAAAGAGAGAGAACAAAGAGAAAGTGAGATGAAAGAGTGATTGATGGAAATGATTGAAGTGCTTTTATTTTCCCGTTTCTTGGCGATCTTATTTATTTATTGTTTGTTTGTTTTTGCAAAATCGTAAACACAGAGGGCGGAGCTTCAGGCCGCGTGGGGTTTCAGCCAACAGGAAGTCGTCGGTCTCTGACAGGAAGTCCCGCGCTTGCCGCGTTGTATGACGGATTTCACACCTGGTAATAGAAAACGGGTAGAAAGGTCATGTGATCGCGGGCGGATGGCTGTGGTGTATATTCGTCTGATCAAAAGTAAAGGCACCCCAAACATTTGCGAACGTCCGACCTGGCGCTCTTTTCTTCTGCAGAGAGAGAGAGAGAGAGGGACGTTTCTTTATCTTTATCTCTACGTCTTTTTCTTCCCTTTTTCCTTGACATTCTCTCCCTCCCTCTGCCCCGCTCTTTCTCTCCCTCCGTGGCATTTGCTTCTTGCTCCCCAAAGACCGATCTTCCGTTCCGATGTTTTCTGCGCGCTTGTGTTGAAGCCTGACCTCACCCAGACTCTTCTCGTCCTCCTTTTTCTTCCCTGCTTCTCTTTCTCTTTCCTTGCACGTGTTCTTTTTTTTTTTTCGCTTGTTTGTTTGCACCGTTGCCGTGGCGTCGGGACGCCGGTCCTCTGTCTCGGCTGTGATAAAGCCGTGAGAGTCTTCAGAGAGCTTGTGAACTATCAGAAACGGAGAGAGAGAGAGGGAGAGAAAGTGGTGGGAAAGGATCTGGAGATAGAGAGATGTTGAATGTGATAAGATGGAGGGACAGAGAGAGAGAGCAGACTGGTAGAGATGGAGGGAGAGATGGATAAAGATAATATTGAGAAGGATTGAAAGATAGAAGGAGATGGACAGGGAGAGACAGATGAGATCGATGGGTAGAGTCTAATAGATGGAGAAGGAGAGATAGAGAAGGATAGAGGGTGGTGGTGTAGCCCAGTGGTTAAGGTGTTGGACTCGGGACCGGAAGATCAAGGGTTCAAACCCCACCACCATCACCAAGCTGCCACTAGTGGGCCCTTGAGCAAGGCCCTTAACCCTCAATTGCTCAGTTGTAAGTCGCTCTGGATAAGGGCGTCTGCCAAATGCTGCAAATGTAAATAGAGAGTTGGATGGAGAGATGGAGAAGGATCGAGAGTTATAGGGAGAGATGGAGGTGGATCTGGAGTTGGATGGAGAAGGAGAGATGAAGGATTGAGAGGTGGATGGAAAGATGTAGACGGATTGAGAGTTGAGGAAAAGGTGGAGAAGGATCAAGAGGTGGAGATGGAGAAGGATCTGGAGTTGGAAGGCGAGATGTTGAGGTAGAGCAGTATCGAGAGTTGGATGGAGAGATGAAGATGGATCGAGAGTTGGAGGGAGAGATGGAGAAGGATCGAGAGATGGAGGGAGAGATGAAGATGGATCGAGAGTTGGAGGGAGAGATGGAGAAGGATCGAGAGATGGAGGGAGAGATGGAGAAGGATCAAGAGGTGGATGAAGAGATGAAGATGGCTCGAGACTTGGAGGGAGAGATGGAGAAGGATCGAGAGATGAAGGGAGAGATGGAGATGGATTGAGAGTTGGAGGGAGAGATGAAGAGGGATCTGGAGTTGGAAGGAGAGAGGTTGAGATGGAGAAGGAGAGATGAAGGATCGAGAGGTGGATGGAAAGATGGTGAAGGAGAATGGTTGAGATGGAGAAAGCGAGATTGAGAGAGAAAGAGAGAAGTTGAGATGGAGAAAGAGAGGTAGGTTGAGATGGAGAAAGAGAGAGGTTGAGATGGAGAAAGAGAGACATTGAGATGGAGAAAGAGAGAGATTGAGATGGAGAAAGAGAGACATTGAGATGGAGAAAGAGAGACATTGAGATAGAGAAGGAGAGATGGAGAAAGAGTGGTTGATATGGAGAAGGAGAGATGAAGGATTGAGAGTTGGAGAGAGAGAGGTTGAGATGGAGAAAGATAGAAAGGTTGAGATGGAGAAGGAGAGAGGTTGAGATGGAGAAAGAGAGAGGTTGAGATGGAGAAAGAGAGAGGTTGAGATGGAGAAAGAGAGAGGTTGAGATGGAGAAGGAGAGAGGTTGAGATGGAGAAAGAGAAAGAGGTTGAGATGGAGAAGGAGAGAGAGAGGTTGAGATGGAGAAAGAGAGAGAGGTTGAGATGGAGAAAGAGAGAAAGGTTGAGATGGAGAAAGAGAGAGGTTGAGATGGAGAAAGAGAGAGAGGTTGAGATGGAGAAGAGAGAGAGAGGTTGAGATGAGAGAGAAAGAGAGAGAAAGAGAGAGAGGTGCGAGAGAAGAGAGAGAGGTTGAGATGAGAGAGAGCAAGAGAGAGAAGGAGAGAGAGAGGTTGAGATGGAGAGAGATGGAGAAAGAGAGAGAGGTTGAGATGGAGAAAGAGAGAGAGGTGGAGATGGAGAGAGATGGAGAGATGGAGAAAGAGAGAGAGGTTGAGATGGAGAGAGATTGAGAGATGGAGAAAGAGAGAAAGGTTGAGATGGAGAAAGAGAGAGGTTGAGATGGAGAAAGAGAGAAAGGTTGAGATGGAGAAAGAGAGAGGTTGAGATGGAGAAAGAGAGAGAGGTTGAGATGGAGAAGGAGAGAGAGGTTGAGATGGAGAGAGATTGAGAGATGGAGAAACACATCACAGTATTACAGTGAGTTGTCCGCCACTTGGAGGGATACAACACCACGTCTCTCCCTCGTTTAATAACGGAGCGCAGTGAGATCAGACGCTCTGAAAGAGTTCCAAATCCAACACATCTGCTTTATCACGACTCCACAGCTGCTCCAAGGTTCAACTTCTGCTCCAGGAACCACGACGGCATGACGCTTTAATCCCAGAGAGACCTGCCGAGGGTTAATTAACACGATACTGAGAGAGGGAGAGGGAAGGAGAGAGGGAGCTGGTGGAAGCAAGTGTTATGTACCTCTGACCTACATGGACACCTTGTCACTTTTCTTAGAGGTAGAGAACGATGTGGAGGGAGAGAGAAGGAAGGAAACGCATCTGTGGTTTGTGGCAGAAATGGGAGACAGACAGGAGGAGATAGAGAAGGAATTAGAGAGAGAGAGAGAGAGAGAGAGAGAGATGGATGGATGGATGTGCAGTGGATTTGGAGAAGAAGGAAGAGATGGAAAAGGATCTGGAGATGGAGAAAGAGAGCATAGGGAGAGGGGGAGAAGGAAGTGATAGAGGGATTATAAGTGATAGTGTAAGAGAGAGAGACAGAGAGATCATAAGTGATTGTGTAAGAGAGAGAGAGATCATAAGTGATAGTGCAAGAGAGAGACAGAGAGATTATAAGTGATTGTGTCAGAGAGAGAGAGCGAGAGAGAGAGAGACTATAAGTGATGGTGTAGGAGAGACAGATCATAAGTGATAGTGTGAGAGAGAGAGAGAGAGAGTGA
>JACRUU010000020.1:13602763-13605263 GCA_030449085.1 Kryptopterus vitreolus
GGTCCTGGCAGATTGTATGTGTGTAAGGTCCTGGCAGATTGGATATGCGGAAGATCCTGGCAGATTGGATGTGCGGAAGATCCTGGCAGATTGGATGTGCGGAAGGTCCTGGCAGATTGGATGTGTGTAAGGTCCTGGCAGATTGGATATGCGGAAGATCCTGTCAGATTGGATATGTGGAAGATCCTGGAAGATTGGATGTGTAAATTCCTGGCATGATGTGAGGTCCTGCAGATGTGTGTAAGGTCCTGGCAGATGTGTGTAAGGTCCTGGCAGGATGTGGTAGATGTCGGGTCTGGCAGATTGGATATGCGGAAGATCCTGGCCGATTGGATGTGCTGGCAGAAGAATGTGTGGAGGTCCTGGCAGATTGGATGTGTGTAAGGTCCTGGCAGATTGGATGTGCAGAAGATCCTGGCAGATTGGATGTGCGGAAGGTCCTGGCAGATTGGATGTGCGGAAGGTCCTGGCAGATTGGATGTGTAAATTCCTGGCAGATTGGATGTGTGTAAGGTCCTGGCAGATTGGATGTGCGGAAGATCCTGGCAGATTGGATGTGTGTAAGGTCCTGGCAGATTGGATATGTGGAAGGTCCTGGCAGATTGGATATGCGGAAGGTCCTGGCAGATTGGATGTGTGTAAGGTCCTGGCAGATTGGATATGCAGAAGATCCTGGCAGATTGGATGTGTGTGTGCAGATTGGATGTGTAAGGTCCTGGCAGATTGGATGTGTGTAAGGTCCTAGTAATGCACCTAGTAATCATTAAGAAGAATCTAAATTGTAATTTTAGAACAAGAATCCGATTCTTAATCTTTAGTATCTGATACCGGAATCAGAATAACCCTCGTTCTCAGGTACTTGTTTAATATTGGACTGACTATTTACAGCTCGTGAATCATGTTTTGCATCTGATCATATCACACACGCTCATGTCTCATGTTGTTTGTTTATCTTTGTGTGTGTGTGTGTGTGTGTGTGTGTGTGTGTGTGTGTGTGTGTGTCCTCAGGGGGAGAAGAATGCCGGCTTTGACGTTCTCTACCACAACATGAAGCACGGCCAGATCGCCACCAAAGAGCTGGCTGAGTTTGTGAGAGAGAGGTGAGACGGCGAGAAGACGTGGGAGGTGGCGTGATGGAGAGAGAGAGACAGATGGAGGAAAAAATAAAACATAGTGAGAGAGATATGCAGAGCATGTTGGACGTGACTCAGTTCTGTTCGTATTACTACTAATGTCACTTCTCCTCCTCCTGCTGTTAATATTAATAGTAGTATCAATTCCCCTACGGCTTCTACTACTGCCAATTCTCCTCCTACTGCTTCTACTACTACTTTTACCATCACTAGTATTATTAATAATAATAATAATAATAATAAATAAATAAATCCTACTGCTTCTACTACTACTTTTACCATCACTAGTATTATTAATAATAATAATAATAATAATAATAATACATTCTACTGCTTCTACTACTACTTTTACCATCACTAGTATTATTAATAACAATAATAATAATAATAACTAATACATTTACTACTACTTACTTTTACTACTTACAATAAATAATATAATAATAATAATAAATAAATACCATCACTACTAGCTTCTACTACTACTTTTACCATCACTAGTATTATTAATAATAATAATAATAATACATTCTACTACTACTTTTACCATCACTAGTATTATTAATAACAATAATAATAATAATAATAATAAATAAATAAATCCTACTGCTTCTACTACTACTTTTTACCATCACTAGTATTATACTAATAATAATAATAATAACTCTACTACTACTTTTACCATCACTAGTATTATTAATCAATAATATAATAATAATAATAATAATAAATCCTACTGCATTCTACTACTACTTTTACCATCACTAGTATTATTAATAACAATAATAATAATAATAATAATAAATAATAAATCTAACTGCTTCCTACTGCTTCTACTACTACTACTTTTACCATCACTAGTATATAGAATAAGCAATAATAATAATAATAATAATACATACTACTTACTACTACTTTTAACCATCACTAGTATATTAATAACATAATAATAATAATAATAATAATACATTCTACTGCTTCTACTACTACTACTACTTTACCATCACTAGTATTATTAATAGCAATAATAATAATAATAATAATAAATCCTACTGCTTCTACTACTACTTTTACTATACTATCACTAGTATTATTATATTAATAATAATAATAATAATAATAATAATAATAATAATAATAAATCCTACTGAAATAAATAATAATAATAATAATAATACTTCCTACTGCTTCTACTACTACTTTTACTATCACTAGTATTATTAATAATAATAATAATAATAATAATAATAATAAATCCTACTGCTTCTACTACTACTTTTACCATCACTAGTATTATTAATAACAATAATAATAATAATAATAAAATAAAATCCTACTGCTTCTACTACTACTTTTACCATCACTAG
>JACRUU010000020.1:13610263-13615263 GCA_030449085.1 Kryptopterus vitreolus
TGGCCGAGACGGGAATCGAACCCAGACCCTGGCGGTAACCACTAAGCCATCGTACCCCCACTTTTAGTTATTCGACATGACAGATTTTTTTGATCGAGTGTGAAACTTGTGTTTTTTCTAGTGAAAAAATAGAAGTGTTTTTTGGGGGTGTTTTACTAACAAGAACTTCAGTGGTTCAGTTTCTGGGTTGATGATCACGAGGTCAGAGGTTCGAGCCCCGCCTGCTGCTTTCAGGCCCCTGATCAAGCGCATTTAACCCTAAATCCTCCCGGGGTGCCGTACCATGTCTGACCCTGCACTCTGACCCTAACTTCCTGTTGTGAAAACCTGCTCTGGGCAGAAGGTCGGGGGTTCGAGGCCCCATTGTCTAATATTTTGTTGTTACCCCCCACCCGCTTTTTCACCAACGCAGCACGTTCGCCCCCATGTGGGACTTGTTCCGGATGTCGTCGGACAAAGTGGCACTCTGCCACCTGGAGCTGATGAGGAAGATGAACGACCTCATCCGCGACATCAACAAGTACAGCGAAGAGCAGGTCAAAGTTCACCGCAAGGTAAGCACAGAGGACCCTACTATATAGCAACATCCGATTTGCACAGTTTATTGAACAGGGGTGTGTGGGCAAAAGTATTTGGACACATGATCTTTCCTTCCATATGTGGTCCTTCTCCAAAAGATGTACTTATCGAGATTTGATCAGACCTCCTGCAGGGGCTCGGGGGTTCAGTCCAATACATCCAAAGGGTTCTCCTCGTACCATATGCATCCAATCCCATTCTCTCTCTCTCTCTCTCTCTCTCTCTCATATATATATATGTGTGTGTGTGTGTGTCCAGATACTTTTGACCACACATGTGTTCGGTGCTTGCTCTTTCTGCAGACGAAGGAGGAGGTCGTGGGTACTGTGGAGGCGGTTCAGGCGCTGCAGGTCCAGAACGGACACTTACAGAAGGCCAGAGAGGGTTATCACGCGAAATGTACCGAGCTGGAGCGGCTACGCAAGGAAGGAGCTCCTCAGAAGGAACTGGAGAAGGTGTGTATTATTATTATCACCAAATAAAAAGGAGCATTTAGTGATTTTACCGACGTATAATCCACGTTTCCTTTGATCTTTTTTTTCAGGCCGAACAGAAGTCGAAGAAGGCGGCCGAGTCGTTTGCGGCGTCTGTAGATAAGTTTAACCGCACGGGAGGAGACTTCGAGCAGAAGATGAGCGAGAGACTCTGCGACAGGATGTTGTGTGTGCACAGGTGTGTGTGTGTGTGTGTGTGTGTGTGTGTGTGTGTGTGTGTGTGTGTGTGTGTGTGTGTGTGTGTGTGTGTGTGTGTGTGTGTGTGTGTGTGTGTGTGTGTGTTTCTAGATGTATTCTTTGCACAGATCTTTCTCTCAAACATTATAAAACTACTTTTGATATCCAAAATTATTTCCACTCATTTTTTATTCTTATTTTTATTTATTTTATATTTATTTTTATTATATTATATATATTTATTCTATATTTATTCTATTTATTTATATTTATTTTTTTAATGTACAAGTCATTGTTTGGGATTTTAAATCTTTTCTAAACCGTTTTTTCTTTTTTTTTTTTTTTTTTTTTTTTTTTTAAGGTTTTAAGTTTCCCTAAAACTAATTTTTTTTATATTTATTTTTCTATAAAACTACTTTGTTTCTATTAAAACTATTTTTTTGTTCAGGTTCCTCTAAAACTTTTTTTTAAATATTGTAGATCACTTTAAAACTACTATTTTTCTCAAGGTTCCTCTAAAATTGCTTTTTATGTTTGTTTGTTTGTTTGTTTGTTTGTTTGTTTTTCTAAAAACTTTACACTACTTGTTTTGAGTTTTCCTATAAAACGACTTGTACCAAATGCATGTTTAAACCCACAGTTATACCAATCCTTCAGTCCTCTCTTTTTATCTCATTTTATTTATTTATTATTTATTTTTTACACTAAAATGACTAAAATTAGAACAATTTCCTCCTTATTTTTTCATTGACATCAGATTGTTTAATTTTGGGACAGACGAACGCCAACTCATCGACGAGTGTTTAAGGCTGTGCCGGGATGTCTCGTCTGAGTCCAGGGATAAATAAATAGATAAATAAATAAATAAATAAAAGGACTCTTTAAGCGATCTTTAATCCAGCTGTTCACTGTGTAAATTATTAACAACTAAACAATGAAACTATAATAAATAAACTAATATTTTTCATTATATTTAATCATTAAGCTTTGATGTTCTCAAATGACCTGTAGCATGATGCGTCGAGCGAGGCTATTTACGTACGTGGAAAGCAAATTAGCAAGCAACACGGACTTTAGTGTGACAAAAACAAGGAACCAAAACGAGACCAAATAAAACTGAAACAGGGGAATTGAAACCCTGCACAAGGGCTCGATGTACAAATAATACACATGATGTTTTGAGCCCATGTAGATTTTAACCTAAAATATCTTCACAAATTAAAAAAAAAAAAATTCTTAAAATCCATAAATTCATTAATTAATTCATCTTCTACCGCTTTTATCCGATCTTCCCTCAGGTCACGGGGGGGCTTGTGCCTATCTAACATACAAACTCCACACACACGTGGCCGAGACGGGAATCGAACCCGGACCCTGGCGGTGTGAGGCGAACGTGCTAACCACTAAACCACCGTGCCCCTAAAATCCATATATATTACACGGAATAAGGAATAAATGTTGAAGACTTCTGGGCACGGTGGTTTAGTGGTTAACACGTTCGCCTCACACCTCCAGGGTTCGGGTTCGATTCCCGTCTCGGCCATGTGTGTGTGGAGTTTGTGCATGTTCTCCCCGTGCCTCAGGGGTTTTTTTTTTTTTTTTCTCCGGGTTCTCCGGTTTCCTCCCCCGGTCCAAAAACATACACGGTAGGTTGATTGGCACCTTGGAAAATTATCCCTAGTGTATGAATGTGTGTGTGTGAGTGTGTGTGTGTGTCCTGTGATTGGTTGGCATTCCATCCAGGGTGTATCCTGCCTTAATGCCCATAGAGATAGTCACAGACTCCCCGTGACCCGAGGGAAGATCGGATAAAGCGGTAAAATGATTTTCTTATTTAATAAAAGGATAAAGCGGTAAAAGATGAATGAATGTTGAAGACGTCTGATAAAAATGCGTAAAGCAGGCAAAACAGGAGCCGCTTTCTTGTACCTGTACCTCGTCCCTGTGCAAATCCAAGTCAGACGATTGGCTAGGAGACGACTCCCCCAGCTCTCAATACAAACATCTCATCATCGGCGAGGCAAAGAACTCCCTCAAGACCGTCGTAACAAGACATCTGGCTACGTAACAACGGCACTGCTTAGTGACGGCTTTCTCAAAATATAAACATTCCCGTCAGCAGCACCGAGGGTTGTTGTTTACGAGTGGAACGCACTCGATTATGGAGCCGTCAAATACAGGAGCTCCTCGCAAAACCTCATCTCAGAAGAGGACCATTTGGAAAGAGCTCCAGAAAGACTTGGAGCCAAAAGGCGCCCCACCACACACACACACACACACACACACACACACACACACACACACACACACACACACACACACACACACGGGAAGGAACTGTTATTTAAAATAATGCTGATGTAAACATTTAGAGCTTCAGCGTGCCTTTTTGGAGGAGATCCTGTTCGTCCATGTGATGGTTGAGCGATGTTCCTTCCACCTGCCGGATAATCACCTTCATTGGTGCCCTTCGGGGGGGGGGGTGTGTGGTGGGGGGGGGGGGGGGGGGGGGGGGGGGGGGGGGGGGGGTTCTGTTTACCTATAACCCATGATGAGATGGTTTGTATACTGAACAAGCAGCAGAACTGCTTGGTGAAATCGGCTGCTGCATTGCCTTAGTGTACACGTTTGTGTGTGTGTGTGTGTGTGTGTGTGTATATTCACTTATAATGAACATAATGAACATAATTTAAGGGACATTTAGAGCGGATTAGTTTGTGATGAGTCGAGTTATGTTCGTGATTAATCATGCAATTAATCGCAGTTAAATATTGAAATTCATTGACAAAATCCCTCAAATAAATCAATTATATAAATATATATATATATATATATATATATATATATATATATATATAATATACACACACACACACACACACACACACCTGCAACATTTCCTGTTAATATGTAAATAACTAATAATTAAACTAATATTTGTACCATTCCTGACATGAAATGTGTTGTTAGGAGTGTTTTTATTCAGTAACGATTGACCTTAGATACGACCGCTTCCTCGTGATGTCTGCGTATCCTGAAGGGCGGAGTCTGTGTGTCAAAACACATCTTTGTGCCGTCCCGTGTGACGCGCGAACCTCTGCCCAGCGCTGGTATCTGCCCAGTGTCCGCGTGAATCGGCCCTGTAATGAGTGAGTCGAGCCGTGGCACGAGAAAGTGGGAGAAAACAGATTTACAGACATATAAATCTCGTTTCTACAGCTGTAATAAACAACTCCAACGGCAACCGATGCTTTTATCTTAATAAACAACATGTTCCGGACCTCCTACACACGCGCTTGTGGTTTCCCAACTCCCTGAGGTTTTTAATCTTCTTTTTTTTTCCCTCCCCAATACGCTTCATGCAGAATATAAAAGTACAACATGTTTCATTAAACATCAAACCACGGATCAGTAAACACCCAGTAAACACCCACAGTGAAGAAACTGAGCTGTGATGTTTATTTCACTACAGCGCCACAATGCTGCTGAATCCTCCGTTCGTTCCAGCTTCAAAGCAAACTAGAAATAAAACAAATAAAAGAATCCGTACTGCTCGACTCTCGTAAAAGTGTGTCTTATACAGCCACGTGCGGAGACGCACAAGTATCAGGGGAAAAGTCAGCTGTCCCAATACTTTTGGCCTTCCAAGGTGTAATTAGGAAGTCACGAGCTACATTGCAATGGCAGGAGGTGTGTGTGTGTAAAATAAAGACGGGATCCGTGTGTGTTAATGACATTTGTTTCGTTTGT
>JACRUU010000020.1:13622763-13625263 GCA_030449085.1 Kryptopterus vitreolus
TTTTGTCTTTTTTTCCCTTTCTTTGTTTTCTCTCTTTTCTTTTTGTAATTTTTTTTATCTTTCTTTATGTATACTCTTTATCTTTATTCAAACAAAATATTCACTCCTCTTTTTATGCTTTTCATCCTTCTTTCATGCGTTCTTTTCTCTACTTCCTGCAGATCTTTCTTTGTTCTGTGTTTTTTTTCCCCTCCCCCCATTTATCTCTTCCACATTTAGTCTTTGGTCTCACTCGTGCCTCTCTTTTCTCTTCTCCCCATCTTGCACACTGTTAATTAATCTCTCTCTCTCTCTCTCGCTCTCTCTCTCTCTCTCTCTTTCTCTCTCAGGCTGAGCTCCACAGCGTCTGGATCTGATTCGCTCTTCGGTCCGCCTCTAGAATCAGCCTTCAAGTCTCACAGCTTCTCAGGCCAGGAGCAGCTACAGACGTCTGAATGTAAAAACACACACACACACACACTCTCTCTCTCACACACACAACACACACACACACACACACACACACACACACACACTGCTGTGTATTAGCCGTAAAGGTGCAGCTCAGTAATAAATAAGGTGTGTGTATGAGGTGTAACGGCGCACGTTAACGGTGTGTGTAACGACGCTTCACGCTGCGGCGCTCGTTACGTCTCACCTTACACTCTTACGGAGTGGTGTATAAAAAACCAGCTGATTCAGCGGATTTATGTTTCTGTCCATCGTTTACTAACGAGTGCTGGGTTTAAGGATCGCCAGGAGCATGCTGTGAGGGATGAGGGTGAGGGTTTTAAGGCAGGAGAAAGGAGAAGATAGGGCTATATATATATATATATATATATAGTATATATATATATATATATCACATGTAAGATAATGTTGTTTTTTTATCGATGTGTAAACAACAGACCCACATTTATATCATTTCTTATAGTTCATTAATATCACATGAACACATTTTTTTGTTATATTATAAAATGAGAATATAAAGAACGACCTTTTTCATGTTTCCTTTCTTTTTGACCATTTTACGGTGGTTTTCTTTCCTTTTGTCATTCATTCATTCATTCGTCCTTTCTCTTCTTTGTTTGTGTGTTTTCTTTGTGCCCCCCCTCCTCCCCTCCCTTTTCCATCCATTATGGTTTCTTTTTCTGTTTCGTTTGTTCCTGAATGCATTCATTCATTTCTTTCCTTTTTATTCTAGTTTTCTTTCTTTCTTTTTTCTGTTCTTTTTTGTCCCTCTTTTCTGTCCACATTTTTTTTTCTCTTTCTTTCTTAGTTTTTCTTTCTTTCCGTTTTTCTTTTGTCTTTTCATTTCTTTTTGTCCATCTTTTTTTAAACTTTTCATATCATTCCCTCTTGCATTCTTTCTTCTTCTCTATTGGAAGATGAATCAGGCCCCTCCGATCCATACACTGAATGTGTGACTGTTGAGGGTCACCACAAAAATAAATATATATATATATATATATATATATATATATATATATATATATATATATATATATATATATATATATCTAGGGGGCACAGTGGCTTAGTGGTTAGCACGTTTGCTTCACACCTCGCCAGGGTTCGGGTTCGATTCCCGTCTCAGCCATGTGTGTGTGGAGTTGTGCATGTTCTCCCCGTGTCTCAGGGGTTTTTTTTCTCCGGGTTCTCCGGTTTCCTCCCCCGGTTTCCAAAAACATGCACGGTAGGTTGATTGGCACCTTGGAAAATTGTCCCTAGTGTATGAATGTGTGTGTGTGTGTGTACTGTGATGGGTTGGCATTCCATCCAGGATGTATCCTGCCTTGATGCCCATGAACACCCATAGACGCCTGATATAGACACAGACTCCCCGTGACCCGAGGGAAGATCGGATATAGCAGTAGAAGATGAATGAATATATATATGTGTGTGTGTGTGTGTGTGTGTGTGTGTGTGTGTTTACACAACCACCTTGTGTTAACAAACACAATCCTTCTTTCCTGTGTTGTGTGTAGACGCCGCTTTCTCGTCCGCTTCCTCGTCGCCTGACAACGTGGAGGACTCGGGTTTGGACTCTCCTTCCCATCAGCCCTTGGGAGCGTCCCCGGAGCCCGCAGGCTGGGCGGCTTGGCCTTCGTCTTCTCAGCCCAAAGACTCGGCATCCTCACGACAACCCGTCGACTCCTTCTTCAAACATTCTCCTCTGCCTCAAGAGTGGCCTTCGTCCCAGCGTTCTCCTTTGGCTCCGCCCCTAACGGAAGGTTCCGCGTCGTCTTTTGCGTTCCCGTCTTTTTCCAACAGTGCGGATCCCGGCGTCTGGAGCTGTAAACACATCCCCCCGGAGGACCCCTTCGTGGCTGCGTTCGAGCACCCGCCCGCTCGCCAGGACGCCTGGGTAGCCCCGCCCCCTTCTCGCCCGACTCACGAGGACCCGTTTGTGCCGCCCGCCAACGGCGCCAAAACCCTCCCGCCCCCTAACCCGTCCTCCCGCAAGTACAAAGAGAGGAAACGAGAGCGCAGCGTGCCGCCGCCCGAGTCTCCCGACGAT
>JACRUU010000020.1:13627763-13630263 GCA_030449085.1 Kryptopterus vitreolus
ATGGGAATCGTGACATCATTGTCGTGTCTTGTCTCCGCAGCGACCCATCTCAGAACGACCCCAACTCCAAGGACTTCTGGTTCAACATGCAGGCTTTGAGCGTCCTCCTGCAGAGGGAGGCGGAGCTTAACCCGCACGCCTCCTACTACAACGTGGGGGTTCTGAAGTACCAGGTGTGTGTGTGTGTGTGTGTGTGTACGTTTAACACGTGCTCATTGCTTCCTCTTGACATCGCCATGACGATGACCCTCTGCCCCTCAGGTGTCGTCTCAGGACCCGGCTCGCGCTCCTCTGCTGCTGTCGGCCGAGTGCCAGCGCAGCGGGACGGTTACCCGCGTTGCCCTCGACTACCACTGTTGCCCGGCAACGGCTCCGGCCACACAGCTCACCGCCGTGCAGGTGCTGCTACCGCTCGAACCCACCGCCGCCGACCTGCAGTGCCAACCGCCCGCTACCTGGTGAGATGGAGGGATAGAAAGAGAGTAAGACAGACAGCTTTAAAGAGGAAATAGGGGAGAAAGACGGGGGGAAAAAGGAGGGAGAGCGACATACAGAAGGGGTCCACCCTACGAGTTCGGTAGTAGTATCAATTTGTTCATAAGATGTTCATAAGCTGTTCGTAAGATGTTCGTAAGCTGTTTGCGGTAAGATATAATCTTAAAAAAAACGCTAGTTTACTTCGTCCCTGCATGATACATTTAAGAAAAGTGATATAAACAATAACACATTTAAAATCAATAAACAGTATAAAATAATACAGTAATGTATACAGTAAGTATGGAATGTGGTGGTTAATACGTGTGTGGATGGAGGGAGGAGGGGGTGGTAGGCATTACATGAGTCTTACACTCGTTCGCTACTCTCTCTGCGCTCGTTACGCTCCTTGGCATGTTTTTTGTTGTTGTAACTTTGTTTACAGGTTTGTTGGTATCTCCGAAAGTACGTACAATGTTTGTTCGTAGGGAGGGAAACGTCTGTATTAAGAGAGAAAGACCGAGTTGGAGGAAGAGGCGTAGAGGATTGAAAAAGAGGAGGACATTCATTCATTCATTCATTCATCTTCTACCGCTTTAACCGATCTTCCCTCGGGTCACGGGGAGCCTGTGCCTATCTCAGGCGTCTATGGGCATTAAGCCAGGATACATCCTGGATGGAATGCCAACTCATCACAGGACACACACACACACATTCACATTCACACACATTCATACACTAAGGGACAATTTTCCAAGGTGCCAATCAACCTACCGTGCATGTTTTTTGGACCGGGGGAGGAACCGGAGAACCGGAGAACCCGGAGAGAAAAAACCGAGAAAAAAAAAACCCCCCTGAGGCACGGGGAGAACATGCACAAACTCCACACACACATGGCCGAGACGGGAATCAAACGAGGTGTGAGGCGAACCTAACCACTAAACCACCGTGCCACCCTTGGAAAAGACACATTATAAGGCAAAAAGAGAGGGAGAGAGACCACGATGAAGGGGGGAAAGACGAGAGAAAGACATTGTTTGAGAGAGAAGGCAAGGGATGGATTAAGAGACAGAAGAATGTAGGAGACTTAGACAGAGTGGGGCCGAGAGAGAGAGAGAGAGAGAGAGAGAGAGAGAGAGAAAACATGTTTTTGTATATCATTGAATGACTGTGTTTTCTCTCTCAGGAACACGGAGGAGAAGAGACTGCTGTGGAAGCTTCCCAACCTCTCACCCACCAACCACAGCAAAGGTCACCACCATGACTTCTCTCTCTCTCTCTCTCTCTCTCTCTATCTCTCTTTGGTGTTTATAAGATGATGTGCTTTTTGAACGCCCCATTCCACATTCACTCCACTCTTCTGGGCAAATGTTGCATCTTCAGTAAGCGTGGTGTTAGTAAAGGCAGATAGTGATGGAGGTGAAGTGAGGACACCTGCTATGTAAAAAAAAAAGGTTAATTAGAGTTGGAGCTCTAACATGAGGAGATCTTCCACTCCAACCACAGGATGGAAAACTCATCATGGAGCTGTAGCAGGTTTTGGGTGAAGGGAAAATTTCATGCAAACAAATGCATCCAATAGCATTCCTTGCAAAGGGGGGATGATCTACTGCGGTGGATCTACTACTACACCCAAGCAGTGGAACCCCAGTGTATAAAACACCCAATGTAATCCCCAAAGTCATTATAAATAGATTCTAAAACAAATGACTCTTATGAACTGATTCATTTTAGTGAATCAAATACATCATTCAATAGAAGCTGAAGAATGTGTTTAAATGTACTTTATATGTATATATTATTATTATTATTATTAATAGGCTTTGTATCGAGATTATATATATATATATCGAGATATATATATATATATATATATATATATATATATATATATATATATGTATATGTGTATGTGTGTGTGTGTGTGTGTGTGTGTGTGTGTGTAGTGTGTATATATATGTATATATATGTGTGTGGGTGTGTGTGTTGTATAATATATATTATATATTATATTTCATATTAATAT
>JACRUU010000020.1:13632763-13635263 GCA_030449085.1 Kryptopterus vitreolus
AATCCTATTCATAAAAAAAAACAAACAAACGAACAAAAAAAGGGGGCGATTTTATATAAATAGGTACGAGGAGAAAAATTACAGCGACAATTCCAGCACCGAGGAGGAGTGTGTGTGTGTGTGTGTGTGTGTGTGTGTGTGTGTGTGTGTGTGTGTGTGTGTGTGCATATTTCAGTTTAAGAATGAACGAAAAGGGGTTTTTCCATACATTATCTAGCAATCTCCAGTATTTCATATACAATATTTCCTTTGCTCTTTTATATATATAAAAAAAAACAACAACAATTAAAGCTATTAAAAACAACCAACGTTGACATCCTACAGTTAGGTGCGGATCACTGACGAGCTGTTACACGTTTACGGGAACGTCCCTCTATCCATCACTCCGGCCCTTTAAATTCTATAGATGGGAAACGCATTAATCCGGATCTTTACCAATTATGCATTCACACTGGCGGGTGAATAATTTGCTCATTTCAGCTCAAAATACACTCAAAATGAGCCAATCAGCTTTTTTTTTACATTATTTGCATATAATTTACATAAATTTTAGTTGCTTGCTAGTATTTATTGGAATAAAAGGACCAGCTCTCGGATATAAAACTACAGCGCAGCATAGACAGAAACAGTTGAGGTATTGAGGGCTTATGGGTTTCTTTTCCCCCCTGGGGAAAGGAGGGTGGGGGGGGGGGGGGGGGGGGGGGGTCAGACGCTCCAGCGAGCGCGACCTGAGGGTTTTTTTTTTTTTTTTGTTTATTTCTTTTTTTTCTTTACTTTTCAAAGGAAAGTCGTACCACATGACAGGCACGAGTGGGTTCTTTCTCTCATCTAAGGCACTGAAAGGACACAATGGCACAAATTCTCACACACACACACACACACACACACACACAGGAGAAGAAAGCAAACTTCAAGCACAAAAAAAACCCCTATAACGCCTCAAGACTGGATTAGTTACAAAACGCTCACTAAAAAAAAAAAAAAAAGTGTTTTTTCTTCTGAGAAATAATCAGGATCCACTTCATAAGGTTTGGTTTTTATTACTCGCAGGGGAATTGAGTTTTTTCTGCTTTCTAATGTAATTTTTTTTTGTCTGGGTTTTTTTTCCTGCTTGCATAAAAGGAAGAATGGCAAAAACTTTGTAATGATATCGACTGTATATTAGTTCCTCGCAAACGCAAAGAATCCGCTCTGCGTAATATCGACTCGCGCTAGCGCAACAGCGCTCTGGTGTTTGCTCACATATTTACACACACATATACATACACACACACACACGCACACACACACACACATATATATATATATATATATATATATATTCCGGATCAAAATTCAGATCTCCTGCAGTGTGTGGTTAATCTCGATCCTCTCCCTCTTCACGGCCGGCTCGCACGCCCCCCGGGACGCGTCTGCGTCGCTGCCGATGTCGCTCATGTCGTCTGAGAATGAGTGATCTTTAAAAAAGGAAAAAGAGAATGTTATTGTGTGTGTTAAGACTGTGTTGAAGGGCATCAATAAAATGTGCTCATACCTTTATCCATAAGGGATGGCATCATCGAATTGAGGTCACTGAACTGTAACACACACACACACACACAGTATAAGAACAAGGTTGTAAGAGTAAGGCCAGAAAGTGTGTGTGTGTGTGTGTGTGTGTGTGTGTGTGTGTGAGAGAGAGCAGACGGACCTCTCCCATGACAGCGATGGGAGTTTCTCCGGTTGCCTGGGCGACGCGGTGCTCCACCAGGTAGAACATGTACTCATCGTAGAGAAGGCGGATCAGGTGGAAGGAGCCGAAACTCGCCGCGCTGCGCAGGGTCAGGTCTCGAATCACCATCGAGCTGCACAACGCCGTTACACAACAACGCTTATTATTATTTTTAGTAGTATTTATTTAAAACAACTCAATGTAGGTCCATCATAATGTAACATTGGGCCTTATATTTTTTTTCCGTCTTTTTGTAAAATAATTCTATTAGTGAGAGAATCATCAGATGCACACTAAAGGTCGACCGATTCATTGTTTTTTACAATTAATAATACGCTCTGATAGTTGCTGGAACTATTGGCAAAAAATCCACACTCTCTGCTATCGTTTACAACAGCGGCCTCTAGAGGTGAATCACTGACATGACAGTCCCAATTTATACTCCATTCATTCATCTTCTACCGCTTTATCCGATCTTCCCTCGGGTCACGGGGAGTCTGTGTCTATCTCAGGCGTCTATGGGCATTAAGGTAGGATACACCCTGGATGGAATGCCAACCCATCGCAGGACACACACACACACACACACACACACACACACACACACACACACTCATACACTAGGGACAATTTTCCAAGGTGTCAATCAACCTACCGTGCATGTTTTTGGACCGGGGAGGAAACCGGAGAACCTGGAGAAAACCCCCCTGAGGCACAGGGAGAACATGCACAAACTCCACACACACATGGCCGAAATGGGAATCGAACCCAGACCCTGGCGTTGTGAGG
>JACRUU010000020.1:13645263-13651127 GCA_030449085.1 Kryptopterus vitreolus
ATTAAGGCCACGGTGGTTTAGTGGTTAGCACGTTCGCCTCACACCGCCAGGGTCAGTGTTCGATTCCCGTCTCGGCCATGTGTGTGTGTGTGTGTGTGTGGAGTTTGTGCATGTTCTCCCCGTGCCTCAGGGGGTTTTTCTCCGGGTTTTCCGGTTTCCCCCCGGTCCGGTAAAAAAAAAAAAAACATGCACGGTAGGTTGATTGGCACCTTGGAAAATTGTCCCTAGTGTATGTGTGAATGAATGTGTGTGTGTGTGTGTGTGTGTGTGTGTGTGTGTGTGTCATGCGATTGGGTTGGCATTCCATCCAGGGTGTATCCTGCCTTAAATGCCCATAGACGCCTGCCGGAGATAGACACAGGTCTCCCCGTGACCCAAAGGAAGATCGGGTATTGACCTTTTTTAGGGAAGATCGAATATAGGTATTGGGCTAGAGCGTTAGAATATGAATGAATGAATGAATATTAATTAATATAATTAATATTATTGAATATAACCAGGCGACTAAAATCAGTATCAACAACATTCATCTTTGCGATGTGGAGGAAACAGAAGCTGTAAAAGTGCACGATCACGAACACCTACTAGACTTCATCACCTCCTCCTACTCTCTTTCGGCTGCTCCCGTTTAGGGGGTTTCCACAGCGGGTCGTCGTATTTTAGTGACCTCCATATAGCCGCATATTTTGGTTTGGCAAGCAGTAAATTAATTTCTTTTTCATGCCAAGTATGGCTTCTCTTAACCATATGTAATAAAAATCTGCTTTGCATGTGTGGTACAATCCACGAGAGATTTGCGTTATTAAAAGCCGATTGGCTGTTGCAGTAGAAAGCCGATTGGCTGTTGCATGTTGGTCTTCTCGTTTCTTGTAATACAGCGAATTAATTCTATTTGTACCAGAGAAAGAAAGAACGACACAGAAAACAAACAAACCAAAAAAAAGACTTTTTAAGGCCTTAGATTTTGCTTTAGTCTTTTTTGATTTAGACTTGGAAACCTGGACATGTACGCAGTATTGGAGGATTATTTTGAGAGTCGGTGAGTAACGAGGACTATAACAGAGCAGTAGCTGCTATCGGGATCAGGATCGGTGTCATTGTCAATATCGGTTCACCACCAAGTTTACGTGGGAGTTTTTAAACCATCTTCATTAGAAATAAACAAAGGCTTGATGCAGTGACAGAATCCTGGAAAGGAAAAGCACATGTTCCACTCCCACGCACACACACACACACACACACACACACACACACACACCTGGGATACAGCTCTGCCGTTAAGTCAAAAGCTTAATGTAGTGCTAGAACTGTTTGAAGACACTCGTGACAAAGAACAGTGGCGGGTATATTTCAGCCGAGTGCCAAGTTATGCCTGCCTTCTGGATGGAGCTTCCCAGTCATCATAATGTCTTTCCCTGCTCAATTGAACTTGGGAGATAACGATCGAACTCTTCGTGGGAGGAATTAGAACAGCCCATTGCCGAAAAGCCAGAAAATATTATGTGAAACAATGGTGGAAAATTAAGTCAATATTTATGACCCTTTGCTGCTCCTTTATCTGAACCACGAGCATGTGCAGGGGTGTTAATTACAGAAAGGCAGCAGACTCGCATCATAGTGGACGCTAATGGTCATAATTCGTTAATGCGCGGCAGGTAGGAGCGCCTGGTTAGTTTTTATATGCTATGGCGTCCTTGTTGGAGTTAATATTCGTTAGAGATCTGTACCTGTACAATGTACCGCCACTGTCTGTCTGCACGATGTCAAGACACATCATGCAGAAACCCCGGAGATGATTCACGAGAAGGTAAGGCGGTCACCCCGATCATTTCACCCAGGACTGGAAAAAGCGAAACCCAACGACAGAGAAGCAGCTGAGCGAAGCAGAGGGGCGGCAGGAAGGTGCGCAGTGTAGGCTTACGGCGGGCCTGGAATTTATTCTAAGCTCTTTCTCTGAATGAAGTTGGTTTTAGAGGACTTACATGGCTGTTGAGCAGGATGCTCTTGTGAGAAGCAATCCCTTCAGACTTTTGGAGGTTTTCAATCGCCATTTCAAGCTACAGAAAAAAGAAGGGAGGAGCATGCGGAACCAGGAGTGAAGGGGGTGGGAAAGGGGGGGAAGGAGAACAGGTGACAGGCAGAGGAAGGAAAAGGAAGTGCGGGGAAAAAAAAAGAAAGAAAAGAAGAAGGAAGGAAAAAAAAAAAAAGAAGCAATCATACTGTTAGCTGAGGCAAGATCAGGGCAATTCCATTACAGTCAGTCAGTGTGTGCAGACAAACACAAAAATAAAATGTGAATACGAAGACGTGGGGGGGGCAGGGGTTAGGCAGCAGGCTGAGATTCTCCTACTGACTTGCACAATAACGCATGCAAATGCAAAAAGCCTGGGGTTGTATTTGTAATTCATGATGATAATAATAATAATAATAATAATAATAATAAAAAATAATAAAAAAAAACGCTTCTTTTGAGCTTTCCGTGTCCGTTCTTTTACGCAGAAAAAAAAAAAATAAACAGGCTAAAATTGGATAAAAGATGGAGAAAGAGAAGGAAGGAGAAAGCAGGTATCATTTAAAGGCTCCCAAGGGCCAAATGGTAACGCTCCATCTTATTTCCAATCTTACTTATTTACAATCTTACTTATTTACATCTACAATAATGATTTATAAATTGCAACTGCCGATTTTGTCATTGTGTAACTCCTGCAGCGGGTTCTATTTGTCTGCAGTTCCATTTGTCTGCGCTCCCTTTTTTTTTTATCAGCTGATCCGAGAGTGGCGTGATCCGCTGCACCAGTAGTCGTTCCACCATCTTTCGCACATGTTCGTTCTTTCTCTTTTCACTTGACCCAGTAACCGTGGAGAATGCTGGGACTGACTGAACATCTGGATTATTTCATTAATCAGCATCTCGCAGGAAGGGAAACACACTGTTTTCAGGCTAGTGTGAAAAGGAAACATCTGGTGTCCTGAGGGGACTAAAACAGCCTTTATTTGTTTTACCGCCTCGAGATCGATGGAAACGTACCATTGCAGAGGAAGACCGGGAGGACGGAGTGGCGTGATGGCGGCCGTCCATACCCCCATGGATGAGATAAGCGCCGCTGCTGGAGATCACTTGGCTGCCGCCTACATCCATGGTGATGCCCACCATGCCGTGGGAGGGGACGCTGCTGGCTGAGGAGACGACCGTGGTGACCTGCGTAGCCCCTGCCTGAGTGTCAAAGTAGGAGTTGCCGCTGGCCTGGCCGTAGAGCTGGGCGTCGTGGTTATAGGTGTACGCCGTGCGTCTGAGGAGACAGAGAGGAAAGGTTAAGGAGTTCACAGAGGTGCGACATCCCTGACCATTCTCTCCTTCAGCCTCTTTCCAAATATGCAGCACGCGTTATGTTATATACAACGTCCAATGTATGCAAGAGTCCGAGTCTTTGATGTGTTCCCATTCGTCTAGTCCCGAGGTCAGAGGTGTTGTATTGTCATGGCAACTGCTGCCTCACAACATAACAACCAATCACAGCTGCGCAGAGCCAGTCTAGAAGCGATCTTTTGGCAGCTCTGAGAGTCTGTTCCCAACCTCACAAAGAAACATTCCAAGGCGATGTTCGCACGGATACGTTTGAAAACGCATGGATCCCGTTTTCGCCACACCGAGGCGGAGTTTTTTCGGTCACTGAAAATGTGTAACTTTTTTTGAAAACTATCGGGGGGAAAAAAAAATTATTTGTAGGCATTGCATCATAATGCATGATTAGCATCATAATTTTATGCAATTCTTCATTTTATATTTAAAAAATAAATAAAAACAAAATGAATGAAGCAATAGTATGGAGACATACTATTGCTTCATATATATATATATATATATATATATATATATATATATTCATCTTCTACCGCTATATCCGATCTTCCCTTCGGGTCACGGGGAGTCTGGGTCTGTGCCTATCTCAGGCGTCTATGGGCATTAAGGCAGGATACACCCTGGATGGAATGCAACACCAACCACATGCACCCACACACACACACACACACACACACACACACACACACACACACACACACATATTCATACACTAGGGACAATTTTTTCCAAGGTGCCAATCAAACTTACTGGAAAGGGGGGGGAAACCGGAGGAACCCGGAGAAAAAACCCCCTGAGGCACGGGGAGAAAATGCAAACTCCACACACACATATGGCCGAGACGGGAATCGAACCCGGACCCTGGAGGTGTGCGGCGAACATGCTAACCACTAAACCACCGTGCCCCCCAGAGACACACAACACAACACACACACACAAACACAACACACACACACACACACACACACACACACACACACACACACACACACACACACACACATATAATACACTATTTTTGCCCACATATATATATATATATATATATATTATATATATATATATATATTTTTTTTGTTTTGTTTTTTTTGTTTTTTTTTTTTGTTTTTTTTTTTTTTTTTTTTTTTGTTTGTTTTTTGTTTTTTTTTTTTTGTTTTTTTTGTTTTTTGTTTTTTGTTTTTTCAATACTCAGCACCCTATATTCTCCATACTAATCCAGACCGGAATATCACTCAAATCAAATTCCAATACCTTTTCCTACTTTTCGAAAAAAAAAATAAAAGCGTAGGACTCCTGTCATATAAAGTGCTAAAATAACGACACGCATGTCCGGAACAAGGAAAACAAACATTTAATTTCTGGATCTCGGTTTTTAAAATCGACGCGAAGAACGTTCAGCCCACACTGTGTCAGACGGTCAGACGGAGACGGACCGCTCTCGGTTTGGCTGACAGCACGGGCGAGAAAACAAATCTGTCTAGTTTTAGATAAACATGTTTAATTACTCTCTTACATTAATTAGTCTTACATTACTGAAGGAAGTCGAAAAAGCCTTCGGGGGAGGGGGGGGTTTATAACGATGTTTTGAGGTCGGCGCTGCATGAACGGCGACACGCGCGTGTCCTGTGATGCGTGCCACAGACGCCATGGAGGGGGGGGGGGGGGGGGAGGGGGGGGGGGGGGGGGGGGGGGGGGGGGGGGGGGGGGGGGGGGGGGGGGTGGGGGGGGGGGGGGGGGGGGGGGGGGGGGGGGGGAATGTTATTCTAACTGACAAGCTGTGACAAATAAGCGAGAATGTAACAGACTGGAACGTTTCAAATCTCCACCAGAGTTTGATTTGTGTTGGAACGCGCGTTAGAGCGTCACTGCTGGGCCCTTGAGCAAGGCCCTTAAAACCCTAGTGTCTTAATAGTATATATATAAATGAGATCAAAGTTTGGATTAAGTGCATCTGCCAAATGCTATAAACGTATAATGTAAAAAACGTTCCTCGTGTCGTCCCGGACTCCCCCCCTCCCCCCTCTGCTTCTGGGCTGCTCGTTACTGAAGGAGTCTGACGGCTCGTGAGAATGTGGATTTCAAAAACTGTTGACTAACATTTAGTGAACAATTTAGTGAAGCTGTTTCCACTGTAACCTCAAACTAAAAGCTGATATTTTGAATTTACGAACGACAGCTGTAACAAGTATTTTATGAATGAACCCTTTATTCAATCTGCATATACTGAGTTTATTAAGTTTATGCATGCTGAACTGGCAAGTCCTTCAAAAAACGTTCTACTGTCAGCATGACGTTGGAAAAACATTGGAATTTATCTTACCTACTATTGTATTTCATTTTTAGTGATAAGTGTTTGATCTGGGGCATTCCCACTAACATGTTTTTGGTTGGAACTACCTCACCTCCACGATTTGTATTTACCTTTATGCCATTTGGCAGGCATCCTTATCCAGACCAACTTACAATTACACTTGTGAGTCCCTTAGGCTTAAGGGACTTGTTC
>JACRUU010000020.1:13651627-13656627 GCA_030449085.1 Kryptopterus vitreolus
CCGTTTTGTGTGTAAGCTTGAACTGTAATTAAACGGTATCATTAATGGAGAGTACAACAGCGGAGCATTATTAGGCAGTGTGGGCTTTAAAACACGGGCACCGGGAATGTCCCTGTGCTCAGTGCTCACTGATGTGAAGTGCTCTCCTAATTTTGATGTTCAGCCAACTATACGTAAACAACGTTCAAATGTTATTATTATGATTTATTGGGGAGAGGGTGTACTTCCTTCTTTTTGCGTTCTGATTTGCTTGCAATAAGGCTGCACGATATTGACAAACAAATGATATCTCGATATTTTATTTAAATAGATATTTTCCGTATGTGGGCACTATTTACCGTCATAAAGGTAAAATACAGTGTGCATTGTTATTACGTCAATATCTTACATTTGATCAGAATCATAATATAATATTATAATATTAATTAAGGCCACGGTGGTTTAGTGGTTAGCACGTTCGCCTCACACCGCCAGGGTCAGTGTTCGATTCCCGTCTCGGCCATGTGTGTGTGTGTGTGTGTGGAGTTTGTGCATGTTCTCCCCGTGCCTCAGGGGGTTTTTTTCTCCGGGTTCTCCGGTTTTCCCCCCGGTCCAAAAAAAAAAAAAACATGCACGGTAGGTTGATTGGCACCTTGGAAAATTGTCCCTAGTGTATGAAATGTGTGTGTGTGTGTGTGTGTGTGTGTGTGTGTGTGTGTCATGCGATGGGTTGGCATTCCATCCAGGGTGTATCCTGCCTTAAATGCCCATAGACGCCTGAGATAGACACAGGCTCCCCGTGACCCAAAGGGAAGATCGGGTATTGCGGTAGAAGACGAATGAATGAATGAATATTAATTAATATAATTAATATTATTGAATATAACCAGGCGACTAAAATCAGTATCAACAACATTCATCTTTGCGATGTGGAGGAAACAGAAGCTGTAAAAGTGCACGATCACGAACACCTACTAGACTTCATCACCTCCTCCTACTCTCTTTCGGCTGCTCCCGTTTAGGGGTTTCCACAGCGGGTCGTCGTATTTTAGTGACCCGCATATTTTGGTTTGGCAAGCAGTAAATTAATTTCTTTTTCATGCCAAGTATGGCTTCTCTTAACCATATGTAATAAAAATCTGCTTTGCATGTGTGGTACAATCCACGAGAGATTTGCGTTATTAATTGGCTGTTTAGTAGAAAGCCGATTGGCTGTTGCATGTTGGTCTTCTCGTTTCTTGTAATACAGCGAATTAATTCTATTTGTACCAGAGAAAGAAAGAACGACACAGAAAACAAACAAACCAAAAAAAAGACTTTTTAAGGCCTTAGATTTTGCTTTAGTCTTTTTTGATTTAGACTTGGAAACCTGGACATGTACGCAGTATTGGAGGATTATTTTGAGAGTCGGTGAGTAACGAGGACTATAACAGAGCAGTAGCTGCTATCGGGATCAGGATCGGTGTCATTGTCAATATCGGTTCACCACCAAGTTTACGTGGGAGTTTTTAAACCATCTTCATTAGAAATAAACAAAGGCTTGATGCAGTGACAGAATCCTGGAAAGGAAAAGCACATGTTCCACTCCCACGCACACACACACACACACACACACACACACACACCTGGGATACAGCTCTGCCGTTAAGTCAAAAGCTTAATGTAGTGCTAGAACTGTTTGAAGACACTCGTGACAAAGAACAGTGGCGGGTATATTTCAGCCGAGTGCCAAGTTATGCCTGCCTTCTGGATGGAGCTTCCCAGTCATCATAATGTCTTTCCCTGCTCAATTGAACTTGGGAGATAACGATCGAACTCTTCGTGGGAGGAATTAGAACAGCCCATTGCCGAAAAGCCAGAAAATATTATGTGAAACAATGGTGGAAAATTAAGTCAATATTTATGACCCTTTGCTGCTCCTTTATCTGAACCACGAGCATGTGCAGGGGTGTTAATTACAGAAAGGCAGCAGACTCGCATCATAGTGGACGCTAATGGTCATAATTCGTTAATGCGCGGCAGGTAGGAGCGCCTGGTTAGTTTTTATATGCTATGGCGTCCTTGTTGGAGTTAATATTCGTTAGAGATCTGTACCTGTACAATGTACCGCCACTGTCTGTCTGCACGATGTCAAGACACATCATGCAGAAACCCCGGAGATGATTCACGAGAAGGTAAGGCGGTCACCCCGATCATTTCACCCAGGACTGGAAAAAGCGAAACCCAACGACAGAGAAGCAGCTGAGCGAAGCAGAGGGGCGGCAGGAAGGTGCGCAGTGTAGGCTTACGGCGGGCCTGGAATTTATTCTAAGCTCTTTCTCTGAATGAAGTTGGTTTTAGAGGACTTACATGGCTGTTGAGCAGGATGCTCTTGTGAGAAGCAATCCCTTCAGACTTTTGGAGGTTTTCAATCGCCATTTCAAGCTACAGAAAAAAGAAGGGAGGAGCATGCGGAACCAGGAGTGAAGGGGGTGGGAAAGGGGGGGAAGGAGAACAGGTGACAGGCAGAGGAAGGAAAAAAGGAAGTGCGGGGAAAAAAAAAGAAAGAAAAGGAAGGAAGGAAAAAAAAAAAAAGAAGCAATCATACTGTTAGCTGAGGCAAGATCAGGGCAATTCCATTACAGTCAGTCAGTGTGTGCAGACAAACACAAAAATAAAATGTGAATACGAAGACGTGGGGGGGGCAGGGGTTAGGCAGCAGGCTGAGATTCTCCTACTGACTTGCACAATAACGCATGCAAATGCAAAAGCCTGGGGTTGTAACTTCATGATGATAATAATAATAATAATAATAATAATAATAATAATAATAATAAAAAAAAACGCTTCTTTTGAGCTTTCCGTGTCCGTTCTTTTACGCAGAAAAAAAAATAAACAGGCTAAAATTGGATAAAAGATGGAGAAAGAGAAGGAAGGAGAAAGCAGGTATCATTTAAAGGCTCCCAAGGGCCAAATGGTAACGCTCCATCTTATTTCCAATCTTACTTATTTACAATCTTACTTATTTACATCTACAATAATGATTTATAAATTGCAACTGCCGATTTTGTCATTGTGTAACTCCTGCAGCGGGTTCTATTTGTCTGCAGTTCCATTTGTCTGCGCTCCCTTTTTATCAGCTGATCCGAGAGTGGCGTGATCCGCTGCACCAGTAGTCGTTCCACCATCTTTCGCACATGTTCGTTCTTTCTCTTTTCACTTGACCCAGTAACCGTGGAGAATGCTGGGACTGACTGAACATCTGGATTATTTCATTAATCAGCATCTCGCAGGAAGGGAAACACACTGTTTTCAGGCTAGTGTGAAAAGGAAACATCTGGTGTCCTGAGGGGACTAAAACAGCCTTTATTTGTTTTACCGCCTCGAGATCGATGGAAACGTACCATTGCAGAGGAAGACCGGGAGGACGGAGTGGCGTGATGGCGGCCGTCCATACCCCCATGGATGAGATAAGCGCCGCTGCTGGAGATCACTTGGCTGCCGCCTACATCCATGGTGATGCCCACCATGCCGTGGGAGGGGACGCTGCTGGCTGAGGAGACGACCGTGGTGACCTGCGTAGCCCCTGCCTGAGTGTCAAAGTAGGAGTTGCCGCTGGCCTGGCCGTAGAGCTGGGCGTCGTGGTTATAGGTGTACGCCGTGCGTCTGAGGAGACAGAGAGGAAAGGTTAAGGAGTTCACAGAGGTGCGACATCCCTGACCATTCTCTCCTTCAGCCTCTTTCCAAATATGCAGCACGCGTTATGTTATATACAACGTCCAATGTATGCAAGAGTCCGAGTCTTTGATGTGTTCCCATTCGTCTAGTCCCGAGGTCAGAGGTGTTGTATTGTCATGGCAACTGCTGCCTCACAACATAACAACCAATCACAGCTGCGCAGAGCCAGTCTAGAAGCGATCTTTTGGCAGCTCTGAGAGTCTGTTCCCAACCTCACAAAGAAACATTCCAAGGCGATGTTCGCACGGATACGTT
Source organism: Kryptopterus vitreolus (assembly GCA_030449085.1). Lineage (NCBI taxonomy): Eukaryota > Metazoa > Chordata > Actinopteri > Siluriformes > Siluridae > Kryptopterus > Kryptopterus vitreolus. Next base: position 13,655,579 of record JACRUU010000020.1, read on the forward strand.
TGAAAACGCATGGATCCCGTTTTCGCCACACCGAGGCGGAGTTTTTTCGGTCACTGAAAATGTGTAACTTTTTTTGAAAACTATCGGGGGGAAAAAAAAATTATTTGTAGGCATTGCATCATAATGCATGATTAGCATCATAATTTTATGCAATTCTTCATTTTATATTTAAAAAATAAATAAATAAAAACAAAATGAATGAAGCAATAGTATGGAGACATACTATTGCTTCATATATATATATATATATATATATATATATATATATATTATCTTCTATATTCATCTTCTACCGCTATATCCGATCTTTCCTTGGGTCACGGGGAGTCTGTGCCTATCTCAGGCGTCTATGGGCATTAAGGCAGGATACACCCTGGATGGAATGCCAAACCATCGCAGGACACACACACACACACACTCACACACACACACACACACACACATACACACACATTCATACACTAGGGACAATTTTTTCCAAGGTGCCAATCAAACTTACTGGAAAGGGGGGGGAAACCGGAGGAACCCGGAGAAAAAAACCCCTGAGGCACGGGGAGAAACATGCAAACTCCACACACACATGGCCGAGACGGGAATCGAACCCGGACCCTGGAGGTGTGCGGCGAACATGCTAACCACTAAACCACCGTGCCCCCCCAGAGACACACACACACACACACACACACACACACACACACACACACACACACACACCACACACACCACACACACACACACACACACACATATATAATACATATATATATTTTTTTTTTTTATATATATATATATATATATATTATTTATATATATATATTTTTTTTTGTTTTTGTTTTGTTTTTTTTGTTTTTGTTTTTTTTTTTTTTGTTTTTTTTTTTTTGTGTTTTTTGTTTTTTGTTTTTTCAATACTCAGCACCCTATATTCTCCATACTAATCCAGACCGGAATATCACTCAAATCAAATTCCAATACCTTTTCCTACTTTTCGAAAAAAAAAATAAAAGCGTAGGACTCCTGTCATATAAAGTGCTAAAATAACGACACGCATG
>JACRUU010000020.1:13661627-13701627 GCA_030449085.1 Kryptopterus vitreolus
TACTGGCCCCGGTGTGCGCATATATATATATATATATATATATATCGAAAGGGGAAGAAAAAAAAAAAAGAAAAAAAAAAAATAAATATATATATCTATATATATTTTTTAAACACTGCGAACCTGCCATACCCTCGATACTCTTGCCTTCCTTCATTTTTCCAAATCGTTACGGTTTGTTCTCCTCCTCCCAGGCCTCCTCCTCCTCCTCCTTATTCTCTGCGGACTAATCAAGACTTCTATTTATACTCCGTATCATCTCCTGGCAGGTTTGTGAAGACTCTAATTAACTAGACTAAGATTCAGAGCTGTCACTTATCTCCGGTTAAGTTCTTCACCTGCTTTTTCTTTCATCGCCTATTCGGTGGTGTGCGCAAATTCTTTTAATTGTACCTTCGGTATCATTTTTACATGTTTTTTTTTTTTTTAGATCACTCCATTTTATTCATACGTTCAACCAAATTACTGCTTGTGCTTAATGGAAGAGGGTCAAAACATAAGAAACAGGTTTGATCAATACATTTAGAATGGCTTCTTTTTTTCAGTAAAAACGTAAGCACTTTTCATTCATTCGTTCATCTTCTACCGCTTTATCTGATCTTCCCTCGGGTCACGGGGAGCCTGTGCCTATCTCAGGCGTCTATGGGCATTAAGGCAGGATACATCCTGGATGGAATGCCATCCAATCACAGGGCACACACACACACACAACTCGCACACACATTCATACACTAGGGACATTTTTCCAAGGTTTTTGGACCGGGGAGGAAACCGGAGAACCCGGAGGAAAACCCCCTGAGGCACGGGGAGAACATGCAAACTCCACACACACATGGCCGAGAGCCGAACCCGGACCCTGGTGGTGTGAGGATGGTGGCAGGATGGACATTTTGGGGAATTTTGATTTGAGTTTCCTATCTGGGATTGTGTGCAAATAAATTTCTGGCAATTTTAAAAATTTAAAATAGTTTTATTTTCCAACATCAAGATTTATTTCAAGTAATCTGTTGTTTAAACACTGATATGATTTATTTTTTGTGTATGCATTTAGATCTGTGAAGGGGTATAAAAGCATTTTAGTTCTGTGTGTGTGTGTGTGTGTGTGGTGTGTGGGTGGTGTGTGTGTGTGTGTGTGTGTGTGTGTGTGTGTGTGTGTGTGTGTGTACCTGTTGCGAAGGAGGTACAGGTTGAACAACAGGCGCTTGGGCCGAAGTGCTCGTCTGGAGCGTCACCGTGGACGCTGTCTCCGAGCTGCTTTCTGAGTTCTGCATGATGGTCTTCTCTCCCTGTACACACACACACACACACACAGAGATGTGAGTGGGGGTACACCCCAAAAAGCTGAGGATGCGAGCAGACTACTGAATGAAGAGACTTTGGCGTTTGTGCCAACTGGTTCTACAAAGACTCTTTTCAGTGAGCATTCAGACTTGGCAAGGCATGACACAGGGAAGGGGGGAAGGGGGGAGCGAGAGAGAGAGAGAGAGAGAGAGAGAGAGAGAGAGAGAAGAGAGAGAAAGACAGACCCCCCCCCCCCCCCCCCCCCCCCCCCCTCAGAGCCGTTCACCTCTGAACCTTACTGTGGCACAATGAATAAACGCTACATTAACAGTCTAATCACAACTGAGCACAGCATTTGGGTGGGAGTTCAACTACAGCCAGAAGTAGTGTGTATGTGTGTGTGTGTGTGTGTGTGTGGGTGGGTGGTGTGGGAAGAATCGGTATAGTGAAAACGTGTGTGAGCAAAGTTATAGCCGGGCCTATAATAAATAAATAAGAACAGAAGGACAGAAAACATAGCGATAATAAAGGCCAAGTGTGTGTGTGTGTGTGTGTGTGTGTGTGTGTGTGTGTGTGTGTGTGTGTGTGTGTGTGTGTGTGTGTGTGTGAAAGAGAGAAACAACCAGGAATAAATCTGAATGCAGGATTCTCTAAAGTTCAAAAAAAAAAAAAAAATTTGCACACCAACCCCCAACACACACACACGGACACACACACACACACACACACACACCACACACACACACACACGATGGTGTACTGATGAGCTCCGGCGTTTGTTTCGTGTGCGAGTCCGTCTCCAGGGGATCCAATAATCCAGCTGATATGAGGAAATTCCTCAATGCTTTGTAAACGTTTGCTGGTTGCTATGGTGAGGGAACCATAGCAACCGCCCTGAACACTGGACACCTCCCTAGCTGCCCCCCCTCCAATAATACCGTTTTCTCCTCACCCACATACCCCCCCCACACACACACATACACACACCACAGCCACCACCTTCCTTTCTCGTTCTTTTTAGAGCAATGGTTCTGAAACTTTGCCGTGTGTGTGATAGTGATGAGAGTGAGTGAGTGAGTGAGTGAGTGTGTGAACAATTGAAAGAGTAGAGAGATGCGGTGAGACAGGAATGAGTGACATGGGGAGATCTATAGATATACAGTAAGAAAGGGAAGAGACGACCAGACAGATGCTGTGAGGCAGAGGGAAAGGTGGAAGAGTGAGATGTATCGGTATATTGAGAGAGAGAGAGAAAGAGAGAGGAAATGGAGAGAGTGTGAAGAGAGAGACGAGTAATGATGCAAAGGAATGAGTGACCGGGAAGTGGTAGCTCAGTGGTTAAGCCATTGGGTCTATGGACCGGAAGACTGCAGGTTCAAATCCCACCCAGCTGCCACTAGTGGGCCCTTTAGAAAGGCCCTTAACCCTCATTACTACTGGGAGAAAGGCAGAAATGTAGTGAGACAGAGGGATTGGATATATAGACATATAGTCATAGTGTGAGAGATGGGCGGGAAAGAGAGAGACAGAATGGAGGTAGAGAAACAGTAAGAGGAAGAGTGAGATAGCTATTCTCCGATCTCGGGGATCGTCATAATCATCACAGTGTATCTACATGCTGTATTGTTTCATTTGGGATCGTTCTCTCTCTCACACACATTTATACATATATTTGGTATGTTTTTTTTTTCCGTCTCCGAGTTTGGGAAAATGCTGTAGAGGGCCGGCCGTGCCAATAAAGCGTTAGCTATGAACAACAGATCGAAGGCGAGGTCTTATGATGAGACGTCTCATCTTTCAGGACAGGACTAAAGCCTCTAATCCATCCGATATGAGAGCGGATATCCAGCGCGGTTTTCACTCACAGCCAGGTCTACGATTCTCGCTTCAGATCTTCGGGTGGGGTGGGGGTGGGGGGTGGGGGGGGGGGGTGTGTGTATACATGTAAGCAATGGGGAGCAAGCGTGTGTTTGATTGACGGCTTGTTTTAAGATCAGTGCTTAACGCAGAGCGACAACGAGCAGCCTGCATTTAAACACATGATTAAACCTGTCAAAGAAATCGGATCAGACATATTTTTTTTCCCGTTCTGTTAATTAGTGACTAATATTAGTGTCTGATTTAACAAGACTGAAAAAGAAGGAGAGGGGGGAAAAAAAACAAAAACAAAAACATGGTTGCTGTTAGGGATGAGTACCAATACGACCCGAAACAATTAGGCATGAGATCAGACCCTCGCTCTTGACATCCAAAAAAAGCATTCTATTTCACAAAACATGTAAATACTAAATCCCCGCTGTGACTCAGTCGCCCCGTCAACACCAGCTGTGTCCTGCGCAGTTCTCTCCCCGATAGCGCGGAGATTGGACAGAGACAAAAGCGCTCAATGATGTTATTTATATCCCGCGAAACCCCTCAAATACATGCCGCAGAGACCTGACGCGGATTTGTATGGCCAAAGGCAGAACGGACGTGTGGAAGCAAACAGGTGGTGAGTCCTAACTCGACAAAGGGACGAAGAGACTTCACATTACCTTCACATGTCACTGAATGAATTAACTGATAATAAAACGACTTTATTTTACCCAATCAGTGGCCTCCAAAACATCAGCTTTACTAGCTGGCCAAAACGCTTTCTTTATCGCAAGAGGAACAGAGGTGGAGACGAGACGAGACGAGACGAGACGAGACGGAGAGGTGATAAAAAAAAATTTGTGGCATTTAACCTTAATTATGAGCCCTTAAAGGTTACAGGGAAAGATGGGGAATAAGGGGAGAGGAAACATGATAGAGGAGAGATTAGAGAGTGGGGAGGGGTGAGAGAGGAGTAGAAGAACCTATTAGTACTGATTAGTATTAGTACAGGGTGAGAGAAGTTGGGATGAGAGGCAATTGTTGTACCCTGAAGAGAAGAGAGAGAGAGAGAGAGAGAGAGAGAGAGAGAGAGGACAGGGAAAGGATGGCAGGAGACATGAACAGAGATGAAATGAGTTAGAAGACAAAAAAGAGAAGAGGATGAGAGACAAGAAGAGAGGAGATTGCGATGGAAAGTCTGCAAATGATAAAATCGTAACCATAGTATAATGTAGTGGTCATAATTGGGTATTTTATATGTAATGATGTGCAAAAAAACAGAGACAAGAATAGATACAAGAGATGAGACATTAGATGAGAGAAGAGAAGAAACAAGAAGAAAAGAGACAAGACAAGGAAGGGAGAAGACACAAGAAGAGACGAGAGAAGAGAAGAAGACACAAGAAAAAAGAGATGAGATAAGAGACAAAGAGAAGACAAGAAGAGACAAGACAAGAAAAGGGGAGAAGACACAAGAAGAAAAAAGACGAGATGAGAGAAGGGGAGAAGACACAAGAAGAGACGAGATGAGAGAAGACACAAGAAGAGACGAGGCAAGAAAAGGGGAGGACACGAGAAGAAAAAAGACTGGATGAGAAGGGGAGAAGACACAAGAAGAGACGAGAGAAGAGGAGAAGACACAAGAAGAGATGACAGAAAAGTAGAAGTCAAGAAGAAAAGAGACGAGATGAGAGGAGAGAAGACGAGAAGAGACGAGATGAGAGAAGGGGAGAAGACACAAGAAGAGATGAGAGAAGAGAAGACACAAGAAGTGACGAGGAAGGAGGAGAAGACACAAGAAGAGACGAGACGAGAAGACAAGAAGAAAAAAGGCGAGATGAGAGAAGGGGAGAAGATGCAAGAAGAGACGAGAGAAGGGGAGAAGACACAAGAAGAGATGAGAGAAGAGGAGACGACAAGAAGAAAAGAGGTGAGACAAAAGAAGAGGACAAGACACAAGAAGAAGAGAGACAAGACGAGAGAAGAGAGACAAGATGAGACGAGACGACTGTTTCTCTCAAGGTGCTCCTTAAACCCTGAAGTACTTCAGAACAGAGGGATTTTAACTGGCGCCCTTCAGACGCTGCTTTTGTCCTGAGGGAGCTCCTGAGCAGAACTTTAATTAAGTGCGAGCGAGCGTGTGAAGAGCGGGAGGGCTGGAGGTCTGGGACGGTCTCTGTGCGGGCTTCTCGCCGAGGTTAAAAGCCACATTAAATTCCCCACCAGCTACTTTTGGACAGCACAAAAGCGGCACCCAGCAGGAGGCCCGACCCGTCTGGGCCGGAGGACGGAAAAGTGGGCTGGCGGTGGTGCCCGGGGTCGAGCTTCATTACTGTACACACGAGTCGACGCGCAAAGCGCCCGTTAAAACCCAGAAGCATGGGAGGAGGGAAACGGATCGTCTTACATCATGTTTAGCGAGCTGTTGGAAATGATTAGAAGTGAAAATGTATTTTTAAAAAAAGAGAAAAAAAAAAAGAAAAAAAGGGGGGGCAACGACGATCAAGAATAAACAAATAAAAGTTATTTGTTTTTGTTTAAGGTTCGCTCTCGCTTCCTATAAAAGCCCTTTTGTGTTCGAAACGCGGATGAAAGGTGCTACGTAAATAAAATGATGACTCTTATTATTATGGGGTTGGGGAGGAGGAGGAGGGGGGGGGGGGGGGGAGTCTGTCGCTTGTTATTAAAGGGAAGCGAACTTAAAGAGCGCCAGAAAAACACATGCAGATGTTCAATTAAGCGTCGGAGCCCACGGTCTTGGCTCTTGTTTGCGCTCCGGCCCACATTGTTTGCAGAGCAACAACCGTTGCCAGTAGCAACACAGTCCACTCCCGTTTCCAGGAGCCTGTTGCTAGGCGACTGGCAGAATACTTCCCAAACCAAACAATGCTGTCCCCAGAGCGAGCTGTCTATCTCACATTAAGCAGAAACTTACAACAATAAATACGTTACCTATTCATTTCAGCCTCTCAGGGTGGAAAGGGGCAAGGCAAAAAAAGAAAGGAGGGGGGGTGGTGGTGTTGGGGGTAAGAGAGAGAGAGAGAGAGAGAGAGAGAGAGAGAGAGAGAGAGAGAGAGAGAGAGTGAATCTTGGCTCCAATTATAACCCCTCTACAATTATTCGTGGAGTTACTTTCAGGAACTTTGAACCCACTGTAATCGGTAGCGTTCATACCAAAATGGACCAGAAATGTAAAAGTAATCAGGAAAGAAAGAAAAAAAATGGAAGGGAAACAGGAAAAGAAAAAAAGGAACAGCTTTGCTTTACACCTCAGTGCCTCAAGATCAACAACTATTTCACAAGATGGCTTTTCCAACTGCTGTGTGTGTGTGTGTGTGTGTGTGTGCCGATAAACCACTGTACAACACACTGCAATTCAACAAGCACACACCACTGAGGAAATAGATTTACATGTATTGTTTTAGCAGATGCGCACATTTGCAAACAGCTGAAGGAGCGATGAAACAATACACAACAATACACCCCCCCCCTCGGAAACAGCATTTTATTGTAACGTTATTATAGTCCGTACCATCAGAAATGTTGCAACATTACGCTCACTATCAAAATAATTTTTAAAAAATCTCGGTAAAATCCAAAACACACGCGAGGATTTGATAATGAATGACTGGATTTAGCAGACGCCCTTATCCAGAGCGACTTACAGTTGAGGGCCAAGGGCCTTGCTCAAGGGCCCACTTAGTGGCAGCTTGGTAGTGCTGGTGGTGGGATTTGAACCTGCAATTTTCTGGTCCCTGAACCTTAACCATTAACCAGCTATCACCTCCCCCTTACACGACACGGGGAGGGGGAGACGATGGCATGGAAAAACAGGAAGAAACCTTGAGAGGAACCAAGAGGAACCCAGACAGAAGCAACTGGGGTGTCTTCATGGCACTTCTTGTACGTCACTCTGGATAAGGGCGTCTGCTAAATACTGCAAATGTAAATGTGTGGAAGTGTCCCCAGTCGCCAAAGTGTCTGAGGCCGTGTGGAGACGTCCCCCAGTCATTTGAATTTAAAATTGAGTGCTGGATTTCTTCATCGCACAATGTTTCCAGCGTAGTAGATGATTGACCACAACGAAGGAGAACATCTGCATGCAAGTGGAAACCCGGCTTAAACGATGGACATCAAGAGTGACGAGGGCAAATTGAGTGCAAATCGAGACACATTTATTCCTATCGAGCATGAACATCCCATAATTCACACTCGTGTGAGGACATCTCAACAGTGAAAGCATATTAAGGCATGATTTCTACAGCAGCTTGTTTCATTCGCTCACGGTTAATGCAATGAGGGCCGTACAAAGACCTACAGGTGGTTGGACGAGACACGAGAGGAGACTGGATGGAGAGACAAACTTTAGAAATGAAAGAAGTAATGAACGCAACAGGACACGGAAAGGGGGGGGGGGGTTAAGAAAAGAAGAGAGGGAACGAAAAGTAAAGTAAAAAAAAAAAGAGAGAGAAAGAAAATCTGCAAACTCAGGCTGATCTCTTCATCCTCCCTCTGTACTCCATCTATCACCACGACAGCCCGCCGTCACCATGGAGACCGTTTGTTCACACTTACAACTCACCGCTTCTCCAGAGCCCCTTCCACACACACACACACACACACACACACACACACACACACACACACCACACAAACACACACACCGTAAACCATTCCAGATTTCCACTCCCAGCCCAGCGCTGGAAAAAGGAAAAGTGTTTTCAAGCACTTTGAAGCGCAGCTGTTAGGAGGAAGCCCATGTCCTCCACATAAACTCTTACATGTGGGTGTTTCGACAAGGACGTCGTCCTCCCTGTCCGACCCCCACCCCCCATCCCCTTGTCCGATTTCACAGAGGACAAACTGGAGCATCTCCGGCCCCCTGCTATCAAACCACCTTGTTGCCCATAGCGATGTAAACACAAGGGGGGTGGATCACAAGGGAAACGAAACAAACGTGTTCCTTTAAACAATTCCACTGGTCTCAACCCACATCCTGATGTGGTCTCATTGTCATGTACACAATACAGAAGTCACCATGAAGTGTGTGGACCAGATCTAAAACATCAGAGATCAAACTAATATCTATATCTATATATATATATATATATATATAGATATATATATATATATATATATATATATATATATATATATATATATATATATATATATATATATATATATATATATACTCTGAAGTCTTACGCATTTCAACCAATAACAAACCAGTAAGTGTAATCTGTCACTGTACTTAAGTAACTTCATCATGTGTCTGTATGATAGTGAAGTTTGCTATTCATTGCTATTCATAGATTGGTGTGCAAAGAGTAACATAGACTTTTCCCATAAACAAAGAGAGACAGAAATGATAACAGGACATTATAGCCATAATAAAACATGATACTTTGGATTAAGTACATTTGAAGGAAAGTGGAAGTTTCAAGCAAGCACTTTTACTGGAGTGTATCTCTACTCCAACTCAACGACATGGTTTGTGCACTTTATTTACCGCTGCTCTCGCACTAAGAAGTAACGGGGAACTGATCGAGCTACACTGAATGAATGGACGAGACGAATGCTTACAGACGGAAGTTTCTCTACTGGATTCATCGCTACCTTGTGTTATACAGAATTAAATCCCATCTAGCAGCCAATCGGAAATTAGTATTGGTTGTTTCCGGGTAGATCACGTGATGAAGCGAATCGCTGCAAGCGCGGTCGTTACTAAGCAACATGGATACGCGCGCACAGGAGCAGAGTGGAGGTTGAAGATTATGTTACGATGAATTCGCTAGGGGGAAAACCCATTCGTTTATTTTTTTTTTGTCAAGCGCATGACATTCATGACAAGGATCCAGCGAGCCAAGTGCTAGTTAATGCTTCCATTATTCACATATTTGTATAGAGTGTGCATCATCTTACTCTTGTTTGCATTGTGTTGTACTGTTGAATGCAGTACAGTAGAAGTGGGTCTCTGTATAAATCAGCAACAAAGCCTAAATAAAATCCTACTCATGGACGATGTTAGAAAAGGAAAATATGTACGCGAGCGACCTGAAACATGGCTTGCAATGTGCCAAAGTGATAGCATAACGGAAGCCGTTATGAGGTAATTACTGATGAATAAACGAAATGTTTTTTTACGTTTGTTTCATTGCTCGGGCAAACGGAGCGTACATTCCCTTAGCACGAATAGCGGCGACTATGTGGAGTAACTGCACTTCTACCAACTAATTTTCATAAAAAAACGCATTTAAATGTGATTACTTTATTGCGCAAAATAAAAAGCGGTGTAACACGTAGAACACATTTTGTCAAATGCACTGGTCATGTCAGAGAAAATATTCTTAGAAATATGTTCATTTAGATTTGCTGGGGGGGGGGGGGGGGGGGGGGGGGGGGGGGGGGGGGGTTATACGGGTAATATAATAATAATAATAATAATATATATACTATATAGTAATAATATAATAATTTTAAAGTAGTATTCGCAAAAGTAACAAAACACAAAACTATTGATCAACTTACATTTGTTTCTTCGTTTTAACATTTGGTACGTTTTTCTGTGATCTACCGCAAAATACAAATACGCAATACGCAATCATCGAATTCTGGTTTTGTTTTCTAGCATTTTAACATAAACGTCTTAACATTTTAACGTCTGTTGCTAAGCAGCTCCTTGCCAAGTGTAGCAACAAAGTTGTCTCTAAAGGACCTTTTTCATCCTCTGGTGCATGACGGTTTCTGAGCATGCACATTATGCTCGGCCCGATAACCATACTCCACTGACCACAAACGGAGTTTATTTTGTCACTAACACGATGGGATCTAATGTAAAGAAAAGGATATATCCTTGTTAACGCGTTACTCTATTAACCGTATTGCCTGATCCGACTGCTTTATCTCTTTTAGGAGGAAAGCCGCATTGTAGAAACTGAGAAAATGTCTGGCCTTGAGCCACAGTGTTTTAAGTGCGACACGTAACCCTTACATCAGGGCGTCGAAATGCACAACACAACACTCCATTTACCATGTGAAGTGTGTACTCTCTCTCTCTCTCTCTCACGCATCTCGACATTCACCCTCAAGGCAGATTTTACAATCCTACTGTACGTGTATAGGACAGAGAAATGATATTTTGGAAGGCAAATTCTTTATTTGGCACGTTTGTATTTTAAAAATATATTAAACAATTGATGAATTTGTCTGTCGTCGGCTTTATCAATTGTTGTCATTTCTTTTTGCGCCAGTCAATTAGGCAGAATTGAACTTTAGGGATATAAATACTGGGGCAAGTACCTGATTGGCTCGTTCCCTAACGTGCAATCTCACTCCAGACATTTGATCAAACTTGAGTGTCCTGCTATTATCATCAACATGTGAGCTTCCTTCACATAATCCATATATTCCACATGTTTTTACACACCATTTTGAATGAACCCTAAACACCCTACTAATATATTTGTTTTTAAAAATCCCTAACACCCAAGCCAGCCACAATCTACGCCACTGGCTCATTCCAATGTGAACATGAACTGGAGACCTGTTTATGCACGATGTTAATTTCATTGCCAGGAACCGTCAATAGAGAACGGCAGTGTATCGTATACGTTTGGTAGGATGAACACAGCTTGACTGCTGATTCACATGAATAAACATGGCAACCTGTTGCTCGCAACTTCAGAGCATTTTCCATCTCTTTCTTTTAGTGCTGCATCTTTTTAGAAAGGAAAAAAAAATAATTCCAGCAGCAAAAAGAGAAACGCGGGTCGATTGACACTTGCACGGCCGAGACCTGAATCGCACGGAGCTGAGAGTAGGTGGTGGTGGGAAGGGGGGGGGGGCGCACTTCAGTGAAGTGTTCACGAGCTGAAAAGCTCGCATTTACGGACCTGTTTGGATAAATCCTTTTTTTCGCGCCGTCTTCTCTGATGGATCCTGTTCGACCCGTTACATTTCACATTCCACGCTACGGAGTGACGAGAGCTTTCCTAACTGCACCGAGCTGGCCGAACAGCTTGAAGCCACAGACATACACATCGTGTTTTTTTTGTGTGTGTGTGTGTTCGCGGGTCTTTCACTGCCAGCTCGGTGTTGACAAATTCTAAGGGTCCGAAAACAACTCAATTTTGTCTCGCGCACTCGAATTCAAAATTTAAAAAATTTAAAAAACTAGGGAATTAAAGCGTTCCCAAATGTGATCCTTGGGGACAGCCTTGCATAACAAGCCTTGGAAAACTTCCTTACCCACCTGCCCACTCTTTCACCTCGACCGTGGCTGTTTTGTTTACTCGCCGTCTCGCTCATGATCGTACCTGTTCTTACGTAATAGTAGCGCTTGTTTCATTGCATTGCAAACCGGGCGCGCGATTTCAACTCACGGATCCTTTATGACGTTAATTATATGTTTATATTCAACACACTCGATCGGCCGCTTCTATAGTATGAGCGCACCATATAGTGTTTGTTGAAATGCAGTTTTTCACAGCGGAACTGGATTGCACACAAACCTCACACATGATATTTTATCATCTCCAATTCAGTAACACTGGGTAATATGTAGAACTCCCCCAAAAAATCCCCTAATGAGCCATTTCAGATCTGTATGAGTCATTTTGATTGAATAATAGGAAGCCGGGCATTCAACTTCGACAAAATCGAATTTTTGTAGACCAATAAACTTGAAGCTCCAAAATGCGATTGTTAAAAATACGAGAAAACTAAAACTCTGTGCATCAATGTTGCTTGGAATGAGAGTATTTTGCAGCTACGTCCATTATAATGGTGCACTTTCCTACTACTCAAACATGCGTATAGAAAAATAAATATAAATAAATGCCAAATAAATATTTATGGTTTCTACACACTATGTAGTGAACGGCATGACCAACCGAGGTTTATGTCTTTTACATTTGTATCTTCATTACTATTACAGTTTATGAAAATTTCTCCTTCTTAACCAGAAAATAACATTATTGGTGGCGTTTTAGAAAGCAGTGTATTATGCAGGTGTGTGTTAGATATACTGTATGAGCAAAACATTTGTATGTTGTCCACTAGATTAATTGCTGACGATGATTGAGGTCAGAAGTCTAAAGCATGTAAATCATATCTTGCACCAGGGCATTTTCATGTGGGAATAAGTTAAGGGAATATTTCATGATCTATATACGTCCTACACTATTATGTGCTTCCAACGGGGGGGGATTAGTAGCTGGAATAGTAAGGTGTTGGAATACTTGTGTCCCTATAGTATAGCTTCCAACATAGCTTTTGTTGTGGATTTGCACGTTTGCTGTTGTGGATACGTTATATAACCTCTGCATGTCAGGGAGCAATCATATTGTGTGCAAAAGATACAGAAATGTCTCTTATCTACGATTCAAAACATGTATCATGTCAGAGTGATAATGAGCACTAACAGTGTCAGTGTTATGAGTGATGATGGGTGTGGGCCGTGAAGAGGATATGAGCAACTGGAGAGTTTAAGGCAACAAATGGAAGCTAACGAAAATCTCCCATTAGCGAAACAAAACAGAGAGCAATTCCAAAGAAACCTGTTTTTGTCAATTGTAACACTGTTTCTGTTTTACGACAGATTTGTTTTTTTCCATAAATAACGAATCCAATCGAACAGCCCGGTGTGAGTTTCACTCCCGCTGTGACGACGGCCGTGGCCTGCGTTTAAACCCCTGCCTGTGTGACAGTTTGAGGTGTTCTCCTTACAATAGCACAACAACAATCATTGTGGAGCAAGAGTCGCTTGGGGTTTGAATCGGACGAGCGTTTCCCCGTCTATTCAGATGGTGGACGCGGCCTGAATGGGCTTTCACGGGTGAAAAAGACAACTCTGCAAACACACGGCCCTTGAGGGCTGAGGATAAATGCACAGGATGTTGGTATGGGCGGAGGAAAACGCTCTGCATTAGTCTGGGGTGCTTAATGCAGGAACTGCAGTGAACTAGTGACCTCGGGCCTACGGTGTAATGAGGTTACGGTATTCTGTGCGGCGCTCGGACGCATAATGACACCGGGGTCTGTGGAGGGCTGGAGCGGAATGCAAAAAGAGCCATTTTCTGCAATAGTGTTTAATATTCTACCTACAGGGAACATCAGCCTTGTTAATGTAAGAATCTTAAACTGGAGTGTTAAACAGTGGGGGGGGGGGGTTACTATTAAGTGTGAGGTTATATCAGGAACAGGGTCTAAATGTGCACTCGAATGTCAGTCGTTCTTTCATTTAAACAAACTAATAGAAGTAAACCAGGCACAGTATTTATTTATTTCGTTATTTACACTTACAAATATCTAACACTGGAGACTCCTTCTACAAATGTCTGTTTGGTATACAATGCTGGATATAATCCAGCAAAGATCTCGTTTTCATTATAAAACAAAGGAATAGAAAGTATTGGGTAGGGGGGTGTCGATACTGTCCATTTCAATAGACTGAGAAAAAGAGGTGGTGGTGGTGGTTGTAATGAGACATCTATTATCATGCAAATCTAAAGCCCTCTGTGTTGGTGGCAGGAAATGCAATTAGATGTTGTGTAGCCGTGATACAAACCAGGTGGAATGTAAAGAACGCACTGATGAGGGGAGGTTGCAGCAAGGGCGAGTCTGTGTGTTTTAATACATTTTCATTTCCTGGCATGTTGCTACCTGTTGCTGAAGCCTGTTTAAAGCCTGTACTGAGACACACACACACACACATACACACACATATATACAGAGCGAGAGAAGATTCATGTCTGGATCCCACTCACAAAGCCACGACCGAGGATTGATTCCTATCAGCCCACACAGCTACAGGTGTTTAATGTATTGAGAGAGTGAAACTATAAATCAGCACCTCTGTCATTCTCTCTCTCTCTCTCTGTTTTTACAGTCTCACCTCAAACACCTCACATGCTTTCAGAATCAACACACCGAAGTGTCTGTGATTTTCACATACAAATCCGGCCTGATTCACGCAAATGTGGAGATGAATTCTGAATTTCCATTGGTAGGGCGGTGCTGATTATATTGCTCTGACAGTGGCGTAGCTGAGGACTAATCATGTGTGCTTAAATATGTTTTGTTTCTATAGTAACAGCGTGCGCGGGGACTTGCACGCCAGAGGCTACAAATCAACAAATCAAAAGGAGCGGATCTGAAATACGGTGACGGATTCCGTTTGTGTTTGACGGGACGTTTTCACATTTTGTGCTTGTTAAATCTGGACGCGAAAGGAATAAATGCCACTAAAAGGCTATACCGTGCAATTAATTTAGAAAGAATGCTAATTAACATTGATAAAACTATAACGAATGGAGGTTTGATGGCACGCAGTTGGGTTGCCTTTGAGTCTCAAGTTTTCTTCCTCTTACGCGTCTAGCGTTTTCTTTCCCCCTGTCGGCGTCACCTCAGTATCTCTGCAATGCTTTGTCAAAAGCTCTCTACAAATAGAACTCAAGTTGAAGTGAATTAAATAAATAAATATTTACTGAGAACCGAGGTGCTGAGATGTTGAGCACAAAAAGAGTTGATTCGGCTTTAAAAACCTTCGATTTAATGGGCAGAAATTCATCGGAATTTAAAACAGTTGATTATTATTATTATTATTACCATTTTGCCATGACGCACATTTCACTCCTTAAATAACTATCGTTCTGCAGTTGATACAAGTAGATCCAGAGTGCGATGTTAAATGTGGATAAGCCCCTAAAATAGCCAGCAAATTTTTTTTTGTAATAATTATTTTTTTTGTTTTTTTTTTAAATCCTAATCCTGACTAAATAATAAAGTGCACTTGACTCATCAACGAGGAAATATTTCGGCAGGCAGCGCTGGGCCGGCTGAGGACAAGCAGTGTTACAGAGTTGGGCTAAATACAGCCAGAGTGAACATGCATGCATGGGGAAAGATGTCATCGAGAGCCATATCGGGCCCCACACACACACACTCACACACACACACACACACACACAGAGAGAGAGAGAGAGAAACTCATTGCAGCTGTCAGTCTGAGATCTGAGCTCCGTTAAAAGCTGGCCGCGGTGTAAGGTTACCGTCCATGCTGACGCCACTAACACAATCCCTGAGATGTCACTGTGGTCAAATACAGTTTAAACACCGCATACTGAATGCTCAAACGGTTGACTGGGTTTCAATCGATTTAATCACCTTGTTAGTTACATTTCACAAAACAGAACTTGTAACGTAAAACTAGTACGGAAATGCCGATTCGTCAGATCGGATGCCTATCAAAAAAAAAACACCGTCACCCCCCCCCAATGCATGCAGTCACATGTTTCCTCCAGGACGGAGAAAAGCGATATCCGCACACTCGTGTAATATTCTTGAGAGACTTTTGGCCAAGCAGACCGGCTCTCTTTGTACGTTGTTACCTAGTACTATTCAGCAATCAGTAAAATTTGCAAAGCAAAACTAGGCCTGGTGAGGCGTTCGAGAGTAGAAGGTGGAGCCACGCCTTCTCCGACGCTGTGCATTCGGACTGACTGAGCTGGTGACTTTTGTTCTGCGGGATGTTTTATTCAGCGAGCGACGATAATAAAGTCGCCTGAGCAGATCTAAGGTTTTAAAGGCTTACGATCCGGGGTGGATTAAAGCAGACGAAATACTCAGGCTGGGGATTACAGGAATAAGAGTTCTTCATCCTCGACATTTCCTCGCAGACTGTTTGCCCTCTGACCTGCCTGTGCATGCACACGCGCTTGTGTGAAGAAAAAGAATAACTATATGAGGGGGGAAAAACGGAGAGGGGGAGGGAGAGAGAGAGAGAGAGAGAAGAAAATGGTTTTAAAATCTTGAGGCCAAAGGCCCGAGGGCAGCCCCTGTCTTTCCGTTACTCAGACTGTATTTGTGTATCAAGTTGCCATGTAAACACGGCAGCTGTTCTGCTCCGGCTGGCTCGCACTTTTCATTCCGGTTCCTTTATTTTCTTTCGCGCAGGGCGTATGGGACGGAATTCGCAAGCCTGATTCAGAAATTTTGCCGAAACAAAAACAGCAAATGATATCGAGTAGGCTCATCTCGTCTCCAAATACCGCAACGATTACTAACCTGCCATTTTTGCTTTCTGACTTATTTGTAAATGATTATAAAGAAAATGATGGCAAGAACGGCAATTAGAGGAACGATTATGGCTCGAACACTATCAATACCGACACGCAAAAGTTTACACTTCGTAATCAAATGCCACTACATGCTTAGTGGAAAAGTGAGGAATTGTTGGAAAACCTTCTCATCCAATCCGGCCGAAGCTGTTCTGACTCATTACCCTTCATCTATGAGGAAACATTTCTGATGTACCGACGGGTGTGGTATCACCCGGGATGACCCCACCCCCACCCGTTCATGGGGCACTAGGGCTCATGCAATGATTTGGCTAAGACGAGGTTTCCCAATTGCAAGAGTCATCCAAAAACCTGTGCTTTTTTTTTACATTTAATTTGTCTGTTAAATGGACAGATGAACATAGCTACATATATTATTCTACAACTTCAAATCGCATGTGTGATTGTTTGAACACGGACTTGTTTTCTATACATTTGTATGCAAGATCGACAGGAATAAAACACCTTAGGTCATACAGACTAATATCCTTTCTATGCTAGCAGTGTTAAACCATTATTGTTTTGTAAAGACTACAAAAGTCTCAGTTGGGTCACAGAAAAGACGTGCAAAGGGAGTCTTGCCCCACCGGACCTTTGGTTGCTTCGTGAGCGTCTGACCCCCATCAATAATTAACACTAGACCCATGACTCATTCAATCCGTGACAGGGAAGGCCGATCCTTCCTGGAAGAACACCTATGACGACATTGTTGAGACACTGCGGCCGGCACAATCATCAGAGACTTCTTTGGAGTCGTGGGTAAGTTTTCTGCTCTGGCAATCCAGAAATCACCAGCACACCTGACACACGCATATATATACGGCATGAAGAAATTGTCCTCATCAGCTCCCTCGACCCTGGAGAGCAATCACTCTGACAGTCGGAGCCTCTGGTTAATGAGCGGCTCAGTGCGGTTCTAACGTGATTAGCGGCCCAGAGGAGAGCTGGGACGAGAGTGGACCGCAGAGCCTCGTCAGCCTGTCTCTTTCCTCCCCCCCTTTTTTTTCGTTCGGCACAGCAATTACCCTCATTATCGGTACGCCTTTCAGAGGCACGTCTGCTCGCTGATAAAGAGGGATCAATAGCGAGGTGGAGGCGACACCTGGCCCATGAGCCATTGTCACGAGAGGAGCTCATTAAGGCGCTTTCCGCCGCTCAGGTGTAACACGAGCGAGGAAAAATGACAGGGCTCGGATGAGCGGACCCGAGCGGTTGTCACAGCCGCCGGTCCAAGCGAGTTCCCCGGTCGAGCCTGTCAGATGTGAGTGCTGAGCATAATGCGTAATTTAATCTGCGCTGGCATTGCCGGTCGGAGTCATCGATGATTATCTCCGCAGAAATGTCACTGGCAGTGCAGCGGCTTCTGTAATAAATTTGAAACGCCCTTGCTACACGTGTACCGGTTTTAGGTTGCGTTCCACGTTAACTCCGGAGTTCTTTGCCGTGGTCTATGATTAAGCGCTCGTGATCGCCAATGAAATTTTGACACCTTTTTCCCTCCAAAAGTCGCCCGGGGAGCAGAATCACGCAATAGTGTGTCGATGTCCAAAATAAGAACACGCTTGTCCTAATGCAACCCTTTCTGACCCGATCTCTTCCTTATGGGGAAAGCGCTGTCAAATTAAACCAGCTGAGCTCGGCAGCTCGGTTTTGTGAGGAGTTTCAGGACAGTCATAATCTCTTCTGTGCAATATATTACATCCAATGCCACAAGATAGCATTTGGAGCATGATTGTGTACTAAACATAGATAAGTTACAAATGACATTAGATGCGAGTAAACAGCAGCTCTGAAGTGTACACAAGCACAAAGACAAAGGGAAACAAATTAACACTGTTCTCCATGCTAGATAACAAATGACTATTAAAAAGATTAATTGAAAATGCTTAATCTGCAGCAATCCGACATGCCAATTTGCAAACTGCTAATCTGCTGGTGACTACTGAAGTAATGGAAAAATTGTTTTGCGTCTCCAATTTATGTGATTTATCAATGATGCCGATTTTAGCACATGCCATTTTTCATATACCACATTCACTGTTACACATATGTGTTGGACACTGCCGTGGATTTGCTCATATTAAGGAAAGAAAACGAAATAGAAGCACCAGCATGAAACCAGTTAGCCGTGGAAAAAAAAGGACATCATAGGGATCATCCACCTGCACCAGATGTTCTGGGACCTTTCACAAACCCTGACACAAAAAAAAAACCTTCATAAAACTGGGTCTAGTAACAGACAACCCTGCTATTGCTATAGATAGCATTAGATCAATGCAACCCTGGGCTAAGATGTGCATCAAATACCATCAGAGATCAAACATGAGCCGAAACGTCTGTATTTATCACTTTAACTTGAACCAATAAACAAAAATAATCCGGATGACATTCAGAAGCTGTTTTGTTCAAAAACAACACCTGCTATCAAACTCGACCTGTATAATGGCTGGCATTTTCTTGTCTCGGCTTCAAAGGATCGTATGGATTGAAAACAACCTGTTGCATTTCACCGAGCTCGGCTGGGTTTTTTTTTTAATGCTCTGGATATTTAGTCGAATCTAATTTTGACATGCTTATGTTTGTTTATGATGCATGGTGACTTTTTAAACATTGTTCCATTGTTACAATACTATATGTTGAACATGAACATAGTAGCAGATTAAATGCAAGGATTCTACACACACACACATACACACACACGTGTGCACACACGCGAGTAAAATACAAAGAAAGAAATGCTTGACTAAACCCACAACACTTAGTACTCTAAGGGAGTGAATCTGATATTCAGAATGAATTCAGGACATCCCCAAAGCAAGATGTACAGCCTACTGGAATCAAATATGACACTAAATGGAACTAAACCCCAAGATTTTAAATGTTTTAGATTACAAATGCATTCTCATACAACGATTAAAAAAAACTAATACGGCGAATAAATCAAAAACAAAAACAGCAGGATTGTGATCTGAAATTTTTCTAGAATTCCAGTCCAGGTAATGCGTTCCTACTACTTCTACTTCTTCTTCACATCTCGCTGTGGCTTTAAAACAACCTGTTGCTCCTGAACCATCTCCAGGATCTGACTGCACCATTCTGCGATCTAGCCTCAAAACTACAACCGGAATAAAATCTCTTAGTATAAACCCATATTTAACCAGGTTACACAACCTGATTCCTTAATTATTACCAATTTAAATACTTTAAAGAATAAAACCAACATAAAATATATTGTGATATCGATACCCAGGATCGAATGGGATCCGATCAGTGCGCCACTCGAACTAAACGTGGATCAGAGACCAGACATGTGAAATAAAACCGAACCAGTCCGGATTGTTGATGCGTTCATACTGGTAAATCTCAGCCTGTCACGTGACATCTGCTCACCCATTCAATCAAACGCATTTGACAACCTGAAATGACGACGTAAATCATATTTCCATCATTTTCAAAATACACAACAGTGATCATAAAACCCGGCTTGGTTTTTAACCCTCACGATATATACATTTTTAATTTTCATCCCAATAAATCACTTTGCCTTTAAATCAACCTGTTGCGTCGGAGGAAGTCGGGAAACACTCTTCCTTCCATTTCTCCAGATTTATAATAAAAAGACACGGTTGTGTATAAATCTCTCTGATGTATACACAAACGGCGTGTGGAAGATCTTCCAGGACGCATTTAAAGGGCATTTTTCTGGGGGGGGGGAATCTGAACGGGAATTTCCCCGGGCAAGACATGAACGAATAAACGACGCGGACGATCGGAAAAGTGACCCGGGACACCGTTTTATCCGAACGCGATCCGGATTTCTGGTCAAAAACGAGTAAATAGACGACTCGCCGAGATTCCGGTCAAGTTTTAACGGATCACCTGAGGTAAAAAAAAGTTTGAGCTAGCAGCCGGGGCTAACGAGAGCCGGCTAGCAAGGCAAACAGCTAGCTCGGGACAAAGTTGAGGCCATTGAGTTAAACCAACTAACGTGACTAAAATGAGGAGGAATTTAATTCGGAATTAAAACGTGTTAAAAGTTTCGATACAAAGTGAACCAAAAGAAGGCGGGTAGAGAAACCAGCGCTAGCTTGATTAGCTATCTAGTCGTAGGGAGGAGAGGGAAAAGAAAACTCGCTTCACCTTGTTTTTCCAGGAGCTTTCCAGTTGTTATCTTTTCTTTTCCGTCTTTTTGTTTATTCTCACACACTCATTCACACACATACACACACACACACACACACACACACACAAACACACACTTTTCAGCTTGGGCTCCAGTTGCCGCTGCTGCTGCTGCTGTTGCGCTCCGCTGTTAAGAAACGGTCTCCAGGACTACAGTCGCTATGGCGCACGAGAGCTGGAGTCTCGAGGCAACTGTTGCTACCCTCCCCCCCTCCCCCCCCTCTCAAGTCCCCCCCTTCCCTCTCCCCTCCTCTCAAGTCCCCTCCCCTACTCCAGGCGCAAAAAGAGAAAGGGCGGGGTTTTGAGACCGAAGGGGCGTGGTCCCAACACTTTAACCAAAAAAAAAAAAACGCCCCCTACATGTATTCCGTAGTACAGCAGCCCCCAATTATTGATCGAGGTTTTCCCGCTGCGTCGCGCGCCCGACTTGGCGCGTGCAATATCAACCGCCCCCCCACCCCACGCGCACACCTTTTCCCGCCACTGTGGGGTTTTCTTGGAAATGGCGGCAAAAACCCCTCAAGGCGTCAAAATTCATAAATGAGCCGTTTCCGTTTCTGTTTCTGACGTCAGAGGCTGTTGTTGTTGTTGTTGTTGTTTTTTTTTTTTTTTTAAATTGTTTTTTTGTTTTTTCAATCTACAAATGTGTTTTTATGTCAGTAGTTTTACATTAAAGAAAAAATAAAGGAAATAGCAATTTAACCCAACGAGCACAATGTCGATCGGCGTGACGTTTTTGTCGCTCACAAGATTTCCCGAGTGCATTTAGTGTGGAATTTGTTAAACTTTTTTTCTTTTTTTTATATGATAAGGTCAACTTTTGGGACTTTATGCTGTAAATATATGTGAAAAGTATCAGCATAACAAAATAAGATAAAATCCGATAGATAGATAGATAACAGATCCAGATAGATAGAACATAGATAGATAGATAGATAGACTATAGATAGATAGATAGATGATAGATAGATAGATAGATAGATAGATAGATAGATAGATAGATAGATAGATAGATAGATAGATAGATAGATAGATAAAATCCAGATAGATAGATAGATAGATAGATAGATAGATAGATAGAGATAGATAGATAGATAGATAGATATATAGATAGATAGATAGATAGATAGATAGATATAGAAAATCTCATAGATAGATAGATAGATAGATAGATAGATAGATAGATAGATAGATAATCTGGTAGATAGATAGATAGATAGATAGATAGATCGCCAGATAGATTAGATAGATAGATAGATAGATAGATAGATAGATAGATAGATAGATAGATAGATAGATAGATAGATAGATAGATAGATAGATAGATAGATAGAATCCAATGATAGATAGATAGATAGATAGATAGATAGATAGATAGATAGATATAGATAGATATAGATAGAGATAGATAGATAGATATAGATAGATAGAGATAGATAGATAGAAGATCGATCGATATAGATAGATAAAATCGACCGATAGATATATTAGATAGAAGATAGATAGATTTCGATAGATTAGAATAGATAGATAGATAGATCGATAGATAGCTCGATAGATAGATAGATCGATAGATAGATAGATAGATAGATAGATAGATAGATAGATAGATAGATAAAATCCAATAGATAGATAGATAAAATCCGATAGATAGATAGATAGATAGATAGATAGATAGATAGATAGATAGATAGATAGATAGATAGATAGACAGAGATAGATAGATAGATAGATAACTTAGATAGATAGATAGATAGATAGATAGATCCAATAGATAGATAGATACCTCATACCCCAGATTCATCACCATTCATCACCTCCCGTACCTGCACCTTGCTGCCTGAGAGAGTCTAGCACTGCTCGCCTGGTTCCACCTTCTCTCAGGGTAAGAGGTAAAAAGCTCAATCAGCTCAAGGCTTTTCTCTGCTTTCTGGCGCCGAGGTGGTGGTGGAATGAACTTCCCTTGGATGTCCGAACAACGGAGACACTGTTTACCTTCAAACTTCGACTGAAGACATACCTCTTCCAACAACACCCTTTCCTAACACTTCTCCCCTCTCACTGTCCAGGAATCCATAAAAAAACACTCAACTGTGTCTATGCTTATTGTGTAATTAAGTTTGTATTTACCCTTCATGAATGAATTTATCCTTAGATGGAGACTTAAAGCACTTCAGGTACGTCGCCCTGGTTAAGAGCGTCTGCTAAATACTGTAAATGTAAATGCAGATAGATAAAATCCAATTGATAGATAGATAGATAGATAGATAGATAGATAGATAGATAGATAGATAGATAGATAGATAGATAGATAGATAGATAGATGCACCAGTCTATATGAATAATCTGTTGCAATAAACAAAACCATATTAAATATGGTTCCTTGCTATTAACCCAGGGGAGCACGGTGGTTAGTGGTTAGCACGTTCGCCTCACACCGCCAGGGTCCGGGTTCGATTCCCGTCTCGGCCATGTGTGTGTGGAGTTTGCATGTTCTTTCCGTGCCTCAGGAGGTTTTTCTCCGGGTTCTCCGGTTTCCTCCCCGGTCCAAAACGGTAGGTTGATTGGCACCTTGGAAAATTGTCCCTAGTGTATGAATGTGTGTGTGTGTGTGTGTGTCCTGTGATGGGTTGGCTTTCCATCCAGGGTGTATCCTGCCTTAATGTCCATAGACGCCTAAGACAGGCACAGACTCCCCGTGACCCGAGGGAAGATCGGATAAAGTGGTGGGAAAAGAATGAATGAATGTTATAACCCAGGAAAAGACAATTTACGACATTTAAAAGATTGCTCTCTTTGTTACAGATATTAGCCAGATAAATAAAAAAAAGAGAAAGAAAAGTCATCGTATAGTGAATTTTGTAACAAAATTTTTAATAGGTGAAAGTTCTAAAATGAGACAGAGCTGTGTGGAAAGCATCAGCGAATAGTTTAAACTTAATGTAATTACTAAATATAACCACTAGAGGCCAGTATGTGTCTATAAATACATCTGATGTTCGCTTCACCTGTACCTTTGTTTAGGACTATTTAATGACACTGACTGATCTCCCCCCTCAAGTATAAACATGAATATTTTTTCAATAAAGAAATATGAGTAAAACGTTATGCTTAATTATAACCTGATCCACAAGCTTGATTCCTCAATATGAACAAATTCTCCAGATATTTGTCCCTATTTGTCTCTACTTGTGAATGGGAGGATTAGTGTTGCCCTGGGATGTGTGGGTTGGTTTATAAACAGATATCAACAGGGATAATTATTTATTATAAGCACACTTTTTTTACTGAACAGCTTTAGCAGATCGACAGCTACTGTGGAGCAGGAACTAAAATGGTTCCTTAAACTGCTCTTACAAACTACCATCGACCGTTTATTATTGGATTGGTAGGGTACAATTTGTACTTTTAACGTGTATGATTCAGCTGTAGGGGGGCACGGTGGCTTAGTGGTTAGCACGTTCGACTCACACCGCCAGAGTCCGGGTTCGATTCCCGTCTCGGCCAGTTTGCATGTTCTCCCCGTGCCTCAGGGGGTTTTTCTTCGGGTTCTCCGGTTTCCTCCCCGGTCCAAAAACATGCACGGTAGGTTGATTGGCACCTTGGAAAATTGTCCCTAGTGTATGAATGTGTGTGTGTGTGTGTGTGTGTGTGTGTGTGTGTGTGTGTGTGTGTGTGATGGGTTGGCATTCCATCCAGGGTGTATCGTGCCTTAATGCCTATAGACGCCTGAGATAGGCACAGACTCCCCGTGACCCGAGGGAAGATCGGATAAAGCGTTAGAAGATGAATGAATGAATGAATGATTCAGCTGTAAAATTGATGAGTCAGATTCCCTTATTCTGAGTGTGTATGATGAATTCCCAACCCCGCGAGGATCTCGGGTCATGTTGCTTTAATGACTATTGACGAGTTCTTTTTCTAGTTGAAGAATAATTGTACATATGTTTTGGTAATAAAGCAAAATGAGACCTGGAAAACCTGGAATATAAGTTTAATTAATCAGCAAACATTGTTTTTTTTTGTCAATAATTGAGGCAATTCATTAAAAAAATGTGTTTGTAGTGAATTGTTGGCCATCTAGAAAGTACATTTATTTACTGTATATGTCCTCAATACGGTGGCGTAGTGGTTAGCACGGTGGCGTAGTGGTTAGCACGTTCGCCTCACACCGCCAGGATCCGGGTTCGATTCCCGTCTCGGGAATGTGTGTGTGGAGTTTGCATGTTTCTTCTCCCCGTGCCTCAGGGGGTTTTTTCTCCGGGTTCTCCGGTTTCCCCCCCGGTCCAAAAACATGCACGGTAGGTTGATTGGCACCTTGGAAAATTGTCCCTAGTGTATGAATGTGTGCGTGAATGTGTGTGTGTGTGCCCTGCGATGGGTTGGCATTCTATCCAGGGTGTATCCTGCTTTAATGCCCATAGACGCCTGAGATAGGCACAGGCTCCCCGTGACCCGAGGAATCGGATAAAGCGGTAGAAGATGAATGAATGAATGAATGAATGTCCTCAATATCCAAGTGCTTCATTAGTCATGTAGCTACAGGTTTCTTGGTTCCATCCTGAGTTTGCTTTAGTGTTTGTATGATGTTTTGCACATTCTGCCTCCTGTTCTTTCCTGAATTTCCCCTGGGTACTCTGGTTTCCTTCCACCCTTAATCGTCCCTAAAGGTTAACGAGTGCGTGCGTGCGTGCTTGCGTGCACGTTGCCCTGTGATTTGTGGATTGGTTTTAAAAAAACAGATATAAGCAGGGTTACTTATTCATTATTTGTCTGTCAGTGAGTTTTATCTCAAACTGCTTGTTCAGGACCTACAACCACCTTTAACCGTTCCTTGTTTGACGGGACGATATGGGACCTTTTATTGTTTGTAACTTTCATGTGAAAGATTTGATGTAAAAGTGAAAAGAATTCCGAGAGTGTATGGAGAATTCACCTTCCCATTTATCTCAAGTCAGGTTTCCTTGTTTCCCCTTTTGTAGTCTTCAAAATTTCCCCTTAATTTTTAATAAAGACTAATCAGTGTGTGTGTGTGTGTGTATTTGTGGACTAGTTTTTAATAATATATATAATCAGAGATAATAATAATTTATTATTATTATTATTATTATTATTATTATTATTACTATTATTATTATTATTCCTTCATTCATCTTCTACCGCTTTATCCGATCTTCCCTCGAGTCTGTGTCTATCTCAGGCGTCTATGGGCATTAAGGCAGGATACACCCTGGATGGAATGCCAACCCATCGCAGGGCACACACTCACACACACACACATTCATACACTAGGGACAATTTTTCAAGGTGGCAATCAACCTACCGTGCATGTTTTTGGACCGGGGGAGGAAATCAAAGAACCCCCTGAGGCACAAGGAGAACTTGCAAACTCCACACACACATGGCCGAGACGGGAAACGAACCCGGACTCTGGCGGTGTGAGGCGAACCTGCTAACCACTAAGCCACCGTGCCTCATTATTATTATTATTATTATTATTCATCTTCTACCACTTTATCCGATCTTCCCTCGGGTCACAGGGAGCCTGTGCCTATCTCCGGCGTCTATGGGCATTAAGGCAGGATACACCCTGGATGGAATGCCAACCCATTGCATTATTATTATTATTTTATTTATTTATTTTTTTATTATGAAAGCATGAAAAAGTTCAAAAGAAAAGTTTGACCACGTTACCACTGCTGGGCCCTTAAACAAGGCCGTTAATACTTAACTACTCCATAGTAAGTCATTCTTGATAGGGTATCATATATGTAAATGCTACCTTTTACCTTGTTTGTACATTTAATGTGCATGGTTCACCTGTATCAGTAAAAAGAGTTGAATGTCCTTATTCCTTATTATGTGTAGGACGAATTCACAACTAGGATCGTATTGGTGCTAAGGAACGCTGTTGTTAGCGCCTTATGAACAGTGTTGGGAAGGTTACATGGAAATGTAATAGATTACAGATTACACTATTCACGATGTAATAAGTGGTGTAACTTTTGAATTGCTTTATAAAAGTAATGTAAAAGTAAAGTTTTCGGGATCTTTGGCATTTGTAATCTTTAATATTTTCGAATCTATAATTTATATAATTTTTTTCTCAGTAACTATAACGAATTACTGTTACTTTAATTGTGTAACTAAATTACGTAACGCCGTTACATGTAACTAGTCACTCCCCAACACTGCTTAGGAAACACAAATAGCCACAAAAGGCCACAATCAACACCGTCAAACTCTCTTAGCGACACTCACACTGAGTCATGTGTAATTCTGACCTCTAGGTGGTGCTGTTTCACACGGCTACATATACGTTTATTTCTGCTTTTTCAAACTGTCACTTGGCTTCAATCCGAGAGCTGCACAGGTCTCATTCTTTTATCCCTCCTCTTATAAGAAAATAATAATAATAATAATAATAATAATAATAAAATCCACCAAACTTGGCTTACAAATTGCTGGAGAAGATTTATTACCAGACGTTGACCTTTTGCAAATTGGTAAGTAAATGAGTATTTAAAAAAAAAAATGTTTCCTTTGACAAGGAAGTGTTCAACTTAGCACGTGTCTGAAACCGGCTCATTTGTGTGTTCTCATTGTACCATAAATGGATACTTTTCATGTTTCTAATACTCTAATTGTAACAGATATTATAAATATATACATTTAACTCAAAATCTCTCCCTTTAATACATTCATTCATTCATTCATCTTCTACCTGTCTGTGCCTATCTCAGGCGTCTATGAGCATTAAGGCAGGATACACCCTGGATGGAATGCCAACCCATCACAGGGCACACACACACTCACACACTAATTCTCCGAGGTGCCAATCAACCTACAGTGCATTTTTTTGGACCTTGGGGGAAACCGGAGAACCCGGAGAAAAAACCCCTGAGGCACGGGGTTTAATACACTTTAATACAATTATTTATCATTTATTTATTATTAATGTATTGTTCGTTTCAATGTTAATGTTTGTAGTATTATATATGACTCCTCTGTTCTGGTTTTGGTTGCTTTCCATATAAACCTCTGATGCATTTTGGTTATATACAGCAAAAGAGGTGCATCTCGATAAATTAGGATGACACGGAAACGCTTATTTATTTCATGAGTTCTGCCAAAAATGTGAAATTCAATGAACCCAGTGCACACAGACTGAAGTAGTTTTTTTGGTTCTTTTAAATGTGCATTTTGCCTCATGTTTAACAAAAACCCACCAATTCAGAAAAAAATCTCCCAAAATTTTAATATTTAATACGATTGGTAAAAAATATATATATACGTATATGTACTCTTTACAGGGCACGGTGGTTAGCACGTTCTCCTCACACCGCCAGGGTCAGGGTTCGATTCCCGTCTCGGCCATGTGTGTGTGGAGTTTGAATGTTCTCCCCGTGCCTCAGGGTTTTTTCTCCAGGTTCTCTGGTTTCCTCCCAGGTCCAAAAACATGCATGGTAGGTTAATTGGCAACTTGGAAAATTGTCCCTAGTGTATGAATGTGTGTGTGTGTGTGTGTGTGTGTGTGTGTGTGTGTGTGTGTGTGTCCTGCGATGGGTTGGCATTCCATCCAAGGGTGTATCCTGCCTTTAATGCCCATAGACGCCTGAGATAGACACAGACTCCCCGTGACCCGAGGGAAGATGAATGAATGAATGAATGTACTCCTTTTGCTTAAAATACTGCCTCAATTTGGTGTGGCATGACGATGATGAATCTGTCTTTTAGTTTTGGTGCACTTTTGGTGCTTTTATTTGTGTTGCTGTAAAATGAACTCAGCATGTTTAAAACGCTGCTCAGCAGAAGGAAACTCGAAGTGTTCTAAAATGCCTTGAAAACGGTTTTCAAAAAAACACTGTGGACCTACACAAGCTGATGACACACACACTATGGAAACTTAACACTGGACTTCAAGCAACTTGGCCTTCACCCTTTCTCCAGATTCTTGTGAAATACAAAACTCGCTCTTATCTGAAAAGAGGACTTTGGACCATGGGGCAACAGCCCAGATCGTCTTCCCCTTAGCCCAGGTAAGACCCCTCTGACGATGTCTGTGGTTCAGAAGCGGCTTAACAAGAACAATATGACAACTGTAGCCAAATTCCTCTACACATCAAGAGAGTGTGATGGCTCTCGATGCCTCGATCCCAGTTTCAGTCCATTCCTTGTGAAGTTCACCCAAATCCTCGAATAGATTTCGCTTGACGAGCCTCTCAAAGCTGCGTTCGATTAGGGAGGGGGAAGCTCAGTGGTCTAAGGCTCTGGGTAACTGATGGGAAGATCCGGGTTCAAGCCCCCGTATCGCCAAGCTTCCGTCCTTGGGTCCTTGAGCAAGATTTACCTTCTGTGCTCCATTGAGACAGGACATTAATGCAGGATACACCCTGGAGGGAATGCCAACCACACACACACACACACACACACACATTCATACACTAGGGACAATTTTCCAAGGTGCCAATCAACCTACCGTGCATGTTTTTGGACCGGGGGAAACCGGAGAACCCGGGGAAAAACCCCCTGAGGCACGGGGAGAACATGCAAACTCCACACACACATTCCCGAGACGGGAATCGAACCCGGATCCTGGCGGTGTGAGGCAAACGTGCTAACCACTACGCCACCGTGCCCCGGTTGTATATTATTATTAATTATTATTAATACACTGATCATGTGATTTCTCACAATAATTATTAACAATGACTTTTCATTTTAGAGTTTTGGGGGTTTTTTTTTAGAACAGGACTGAGAGCTACTCGTGTGGTCCTAGGGGGCGACCTGGTGCACTTCGTTGGTGACCCCTGAGCTTCAACGAACAATTCAACTGATTTTTGGTTACGTTGAACGCACTGGGAAGTTCGAGACTAAACCAGTCCTCTAAACCAGTCTCTCTTTTCTTCTACCTTGAAGAAAATAAAGCAAAGCAAATAAAATTTGCGTGCGAAGTCGCAAGGTTACGTGTTCAGAACCAGCATAGACGATATATAGACCTGTAAATTAAATTGACATTGTTTCGAGGTTTTCAAAGTCAAACTCTTTAAAGCAAAGAAGTTAATCTTTAAGCACTATCATCTTTATGATAGCCATCCTACATGATTAACGAGGGTCCTGGTGCTGGTGATAAAAATACACCCTCTACATTGGTATTTTGACTCGATGGCTGCAGCGAAATAATTAAACAAAGTCCAGAGCAAACAGAGGCAGGTGGTACTGCTGGACAAAATGGATGATGGACAAACATTGAGAGGAGCTAAAAATATCATTACTGCTTATATATTGGGAACGTTGTGTTGCATTGGTGTTTATTTGTGATAGTGTACATGTACAGGGAGGTGGTGGCTTAGTGGTTAAGGTGTCGGCCTCTGGACTGGAAGATCAGGGGTTCAAACCCCACCACCACCAAGCTATCACTAGTGGGCCCTTGAGCAAGGCCCTTAACCCTCAATTGCTCAGGTGTAAGTTGCTCTGGATAAGGGCGTCTGCCAAATGCCATAAATGTAAATGTGGTAGCCCAGTGGTTAAGGTGTTGGCTGTCAAAACCTTAACCACTAAACCACCACCTCCCTGTACATACACAATTACACTATGTACAATGTACACTATCACAATAAAACACCTATGCAACACAACGTTCCCAATTTCAGTCGGTCAGTTTCTCTCCGTCGAAAATATAAGCAGTAATGATATTTTAAGCTCCTCTCAATGTTTGTCCATCATCCATTTTGTCCAGCAGTACCACCTGCCTCTGTTTGCTCTGGACATCCTGTTTTGACATCCTGCAGCCAAAATACCAATATAGAGAGTGTATTTTTATTACCAGCACCAGGACCGGAAGATCACACGTTCAAACCCCACCACCACCAAGCTGCCACTAGTGGGCCCTTGAGCAAGGCCCTTAACTCTCAATTGCTCAGTTGTAAGTAGCTCTGGATAAGGGCGTCTGCCAAATGCCATAAATGTAATTGTAAACACATGGCTCAACCACCAGGTACCTGCTTTGGGGACGTGGTATCCCAGTGTTGGCCCCTGGACCAAACCCCACCACCACCAAGATGCCACTAGTGGCACCCTGGATAAGGGCAAAATGCCGTAAATGTAAATGTGTGTGTGGAGTTTGCATGTTCTCCCGGTGCCTCAGGGGGTTTTTCTCTGGGTTCTCCGGTTTCCTCCCCGGTCCAAAAAAACATGCACGGTAGGTTGATTGGCACATTGGAAAATTGTCCCTAGAGTATGAATGTGTGTGTGTGTGTGCTCTGGGTTGGCATTCCATCCAGGGTGTATCCTGAGATAGGCACAGGATCCCCGTGACCCGAGGGAAGATCGGATAAAGCGGTAGAAGATGAATGAATGAATGAATGATAAATTTATGGGTGGTGTAGCTGTGGCTACAGTGAAAGGAGACTTATCTGAATTGTTCTTATTAATGGCAACTCTGTTATACTGCATTTCTGTATTCAATAGATAGTGTCTCCATCTGTGGCTTAATGTGAGTTACCCTTTAAGTCCAATTAATTAATTAATTAATTTAACAATTTATTTCTACCATTTCCTAGTGAAATTACCAACCCTGTTTAGGGTATAAAACAGTGGAGCTACACATCCTACCTAGTGCCCTAATGCTTTTCAACGAGTTTTCTGATTCTACCGACGTTTTTTCCACGAAGGTTTGTGGTGCATTTTTAGTATAGAGTGTAAGTGTTGGCACCCTGGTACGTCCTTTCATAAGGAACACGGTTCATGGTAAAAACCTCACTGTTAAATACCACACTCTGAAAGGGACACGGTGGCTTAGCACGTTGGCCTCACACCTGGTGTGTGTGTGTGTGTGTGTGTGTGGAGTTTGCATCTTAACCCTCCCCCCTCCCCCGCCCCCCCCCCCCCGTCTCAGGGGGTTTTTCCTCTCCGGGTTTTCTCCTAGGTAGGTTGTTGGGTTTCGGTTCGTGTTTGTTTCCCATGGGTGTTGTGTGTTGTGTGGTCTGGTTTCCACCCTTGTCCAAAAACATGCACGGTAGGTTGATTGGCACCTTGGAAAAATTGTCCCTAGTGTGGGGTGAATATGTGTGTGAGTGTGTGTGTCCATCCAGGGTGTATCGGCTGAGATAGGCACAGGCTCCCAGCGACCCGAGGGAAGATCGGATAAAGCGGTAGAAGATGATTGAATGAGATTTGAGGGGGGAATGGGATCCCAAGGGGTTCTTCCCAAGGGAATTTTTTGGAATGGGATTTGTTCTTCCCAAGGGAATTTATCTAATGTACCCGTTACATACCAGGTACTTTTCCGATACTGTTAAAAATGTCAAAAACAGTTTAAACGAAATGGTGTGTAGGTGTGTTTATCAAAAAATCGCCCCGCGGAATTCCAAAATCCGAACAAAAACTTGGTTGAATTATGCCTCACCGAAATTCGTGCCTCACATATGCACATATGGCATATTCACTCGTAGTGGGTCCGGAGTGGATCACAATAATATACCTCCTGAACCATACACACGTAGAAAATGAATGGGGAAATTTGACGCTCCGCTGTTGAGAGGGGGGCGGGTTGTTGCGGTCGAATGAAGGGCCCGTGTTCGCGCGCCCGACATAAACATTTCACATATCCACTCGTAAGTGAGACGGAGTAGGTCACGAACATATGACTTGAACATATGTGACATAATGTCTAAACGCTCGGCACATCAACAGTAGTTGGACTCTGGATAATTTGATGATGTCACGTGTGACACTGGCCCCGCCCCCTCCCGAAAAAACACCCATAATGGGCGTTTTTGGTGTCTAAACCCTCGTCTCGCTGAACGAGCTAGCATTTCAAAGTCAACGCTAAATATTAAACAGACCAGGTTCTCAGGCGTCACACCCGGAACTGCCATTTGCATCGGCAAGCATCACTCGCATGTTCTTCGGGAAATGTCCCATGTCTAGTTAATATTAATAATGTTTAGCCTAGCAAGTCTCCATTCCGATTGGCCAGAATAATGGCTGGTCTTGTAATAATAATTAATTCTCCTGATAGCAAACGGTATGTTGTCATTTCTATAGAAACAATATCATCAGGTTGTTGTTATGCGTAACAATTCACGTACACAGTTGGCAACACAACAACCCAACTGTTGTTATTGTGCAGTTTCCTGTAAAGAGACTTTTATTTAACATTCATGGAAGGAGTCTCCAGTGTCAGAGTTTTTTGTGACTGCTTTGAACAAGGCTATTGGAGCTGACAGTTGTTGCACTTGTCTTTGTATGATGTCCTAAAATGCATAAACATATATATATTAATATATCATTCATTCATCATTCATCTTCTACCGCTATATCCGATCTTCCCTCGGGTCACGGGGAGTCTGTGTCTATCTCAGGCGTCACACTCACACACTCACATTCACACAACGTTCATACACTAGGGACAATTTTCCAAGGTGCCAATCAACCTGCCGTGCATGTTTTTGGACCCGGAGGAAACTAGAGAACCTGGAGAAAAACCCCCTGAGGCACAGGGAGAACATGCAAACTCCACACACATGGCCGAGACGGGAATCGAACCCGGACCCTGGAGGTGTGAGGCGAACGTGCTAACCACTAAGCCACTGTGCCCCCTATATTAATATACTGTTGATTTATTTTCCTATAACGTGGAAGTTGTGCACTATTAACACAATGCACATTAACCCCTTGTAGACCATTGTCATACACAGCCAATTTAATGTCTGCCAGTTGATGTATATTTGGCGCGTCCCATTGATCTTATCGGAGGCACTAATTGTCCAATTATAGTATTTGCTTGAAAGCAAAACATTTTTTATATGATTGTAAACAAATTCAGGCAACAAAGGGTTAATAGTCTTCACTACTAAAGTTTTAACAGTTCAAGCAACAACAAAAAAAAAGCAAAAGAAGGACAAGCAATAGGAAAAAAACCCTTTTATTTGGTGTCCTTCATTTTCCACAGTCTATAAAAAGACACCCGTGCTTTCGTTTTAATGCGACGTGCGACTTACGACTCTGGTTTTTCCCGTTTGAGTCAGCACCTACGGCATTCATTAATCCGTGTACCTACAGCATCAACAGCGTGCATCTCCAGAGTTCATTTGATGGACGCTCGTTCCCTGGTGCTTTTGTGTAATTGCTCTCAGGCGGCTTCGGACTCTCTCCGGGTAGGACACCATTCTGCATTCGTCTGCTCTATTCGTCCTCATCCTTCTCTTTCTAATCCACTTGTAGTTTGAATGGAATACATGCGTTGAAAAAATGCTCGTCATAATATTTGCATTTGTGTCTGTATTAGATGCCTGTTTGTGAGTCTGTCGTGTTTGTATTGTCTTTATATTTACATGTACGGCGTCTCCGCCTTTATCCAGATTGACCTATAAAAGTGCTCGGAGCCTTTATCAATAAATGAATCAATGATGGTACGTTAGATTACAAACTTATGATGCCATCAGCATTAAGCTTTGTTGGAAACATTTCAGAAAGAGGTTGCTCTTTTTACCCGTCGCTTGTAGATATCCAGTGTCTCGGACATCCACGAGGAGTTCATAACACCACCTCAGTGCCAGAACAGAGAAGAGAGTTGATGTATAGCCTACCTCCACCCTCGAGGGAATGTGGGACCTGTCAAACAGTGCTCGAGTCTGTGTGTAATCTGAAGTGGCTGTATATTAGTCAGTACTGTGTGTAAGAGTTAGTATTGTGTGTGTTTGTGTGTGTGTGTGTGTGTGTGTCTGTACTGTGTGTAAGAGTCAGTATTGTCTGTATATGAGTCTATACTGTTTTTAGGAGTCAATATGGTCTGTATATGGGTCTGTATTGTGTGTAGAGGCCAGTGTTGTGTGTGTGTGTTTATATGTGTGTCTGTACAGTGAGTAGGAGTCAGTATGTCTGTATATGAGTCTGTACCATGTGTAGGAGTTAGTATGTGTGTATATGAGTCTGTACAGTGTACAGAAGTCAGTATGTCTGTATATGAGTATGTATTGTGTGTAGGAGTCAGTATTGTCTGTGTAGGAGTCAGTATTGTCTGTATACGAGTCTATACTGTGTGTAAGAGTCAGTATTGTGTGTGTGTGTATATGAGTCTGCTCTGTGTGTAAGAGCCAGTATTGTGTGTTTATGAGTCTGTATTGTGTGTAAGAGTCAGTATTGTGTGTCTGTATATGAGTCTGTACTGAGTGTAAGAGTCAGTATTGTCTGTATATGAGTATGTACTATGTGTAAGAGTCAGTATTGTCTGTATATGAGTCTGTATTGTGTGTAGGAGTCACTGTTGTCTTTAAATGCGTCTGTATTGTGTGTAGGAGTCAGTATTGTCTGTATATGAGTCTATATTGTGTGTAGGAGTCAGTATTGTCTATATATGAGTCTGTGCTGTGTGTAGGAGTCAGTATTGTCTGTATATGAGTCTGTATTGTGTGTATTAGTCAGGTTTGTTACATTTGTCTGTATTGTGTTTAGGAGTCAGTATTGTCTATATATGAGTCTGTATTGTGTGTAGGAGTCAGTATTGTCTATATATGAGTCTGTATTGTGTGTAGGAGTCAGTATTGTCTATATATGAGTCTGTACTGTGTGTAGGAGTCAGTATTGTCTGTATATGAGTCAGTACTGTGTTTAGCGATCAGTATGTCTATATATGAGTCTGTATTGTGTGTAAGAGTCAGTATTGTCTGTATACGAGTCTATACTGTGTGTAAGAGTCATTATTGTGTGTGTATATGAGTCTGCTCTGTGTGTAAGAGCCAGTATTGTGTGTTTATAGGAGTCTGTACTGAGTGTAAGAGTCAGTATTGTCTGTATATGAGTCTGTACTATGTGTAAGAGTCAGTATTGTCTGTATATGAGTCTATATTGTGTGGAGGAGTCAGTGTTGTGTGTGTGTGTGTGTGTGTGTGTGTGTGTGTGTGTGTGTGTGTGTGTGTGTATGTGTGTCTGTACAGTGTGCAGGAGTCAGTATGGTCTGTATCTGAGTCTGTATTGTGTGTATTAGTCAGGATTGTTACATTTGTCTGTATTGTGTTTAGGAGTCAGTATTGTCTATATACGAGTCTGTATTGTGTGTAGGAGTCTGTATTGTGTGTAGGAGTCAGTATTGTCTATATATGAGTCTGTGCTGTGTGTAGTAGTCAGTATTGTCTGTATATGAGTCTGTACTGTGTTTAGCGGTCAGTATGTCTATATATGAGTCTGTATTGTGTGTAAGAGTCAGTATTGTCTTTATATGAGTCTGCGTGAGTCTGTACTGTGTAGGAGTCAGTATTGTCTGTATACGAGTCTGTAGTGCCTGTCCGGTGTACACGAGTCAGTATTGTGCATTCCTTGTGCGAGTCTGTAAGCATGCGCTCGAATCTCTACACTTGTGTAAACACATTTGTTATGGTTCAGACGTTTTCTAAACTCTGGACTTGTTGAACTCGTTGGGTGGAATGACACATTTCTATAAATTGTAGGGCGTCGTTAAAGGTCTGGAGAGAAGAGAAAAATACTGCGCTTGAAAAAATAAAAGCTTTTCATGCTCCTTATTTTTGGAACTTGTGGTATTTGTGGAGGGTAAAAAAAATGCAAATGTTGATATTTTTTAAATGTCTGTGTGTGTGTGTGTGTGTGTGTAAAGAGATTGCGTTGATGTCACTGCAGCTGCAACGATCCTCTCCTGATGCAGATTTCCCCTCTAGTAACCTCTGCGCATCATCCATAATACATCTCTCTCTCTCTCTCTCTCTCTCCCTCCCTCTCTCTCTCTGTCAGTGTGTGTGTATTCATCATGGCTGAGTGCTTTAGCTGTGGTGTGAGATGTTTCAGCCAATCAGGAAGCACTATGCTCAGGCTTGTGGGGGGGGGGGGGGGTGGGGGGGGGAAGAGGGCGTGGTTAGAGAAGAGGGCTCGGGCTCGGCAGGATGGGGGGAGTTTGAAATGAATGATGTGTTCGAGCGCTTGGTGAAGCAGGCGGAAGAGAAGAGAAGAGACGATACCGGCATTTTGCTGAACGAAGGGAACGAAGAGGAAGAAGAAAAAGAAATTAATAATAAAATTTAATCTCAGATTGAAGGGTTAAGGAGAGGACGATGCAGTGTAAGTCTTTCTTTTTTTTCTTTCCTCTTTTTTTTCCAATGTGTATGAACACGTTGCCTTGTGGATGATGGGTGTGACTCATTCATCTAACGCAACAGATCTGTGTGTTGTGTGTGTGTGTGTGTGTGTGTGTGTGTGTGTGTGTGTGTGTGTGTGTGTGTGTGTGTGTGTGTGTGTAGTGTGTGTGTGTGTGTGTGTGTGTGTGTGTGTGTGTAGTGTACGGACCCCTGTGTACTAGGTATTTAAAGCTTTTAGCGTTTTTTTTTTTAATTATTGAATTTAATAGGAATAGCACATCCTGGTTAAGAGACACGTACGATACAAACCTTGTGTGTGTGTGTGTGTGTGTGTGTGTGTTTGTGTGTGTGTGTGTGTGTGTGTGGTAAAAACCCCAATGTACCAAAAGCTTTTAGCATTTTTTTTTTACATTTTTGTGTATTGAATTGAATTTAATAGGAATAGCACATCCTGGTTAAACGACACGTACGATACAAACCCGTGTGTGTGTGTGTGTGTGTGTGTGTGTGTGTGTTTGTAGTAAGGACCCCAATGTAGCAGGTGTTAAAAGCTTTTAGCATTAACAAAATATATATTTTAGTGAATTGAATTTAATAGGAATAGCACATCCTGGTTCAACGACATACGGTGTACGTGTGTGTGTGTGTGTGTGTGTGTGTGTGTGTGTGTGTGTGTGTTTGTATTCAGGGAAGGGCTGGGTTGCTTCATGCAGAGCTCCAGATGGTGGGTTTAAAATGAAGGCAGGAAGCCCACTGCTGATGAAACAATCCCCCCAACACAACACACACACACACACACACACACACACACACACACACACACACACACACACCACACACACACACACGTCAAAGCTCGTTTTACTGTCTACCACAGTGTTAATTCTCTCTGTCAGTTTGGGGAGTAGTATCCAGATGGGGGGGCGTATAGGGGCAATAAACAGGGGGCATTTGCTGTAGGCGTGTCAGGGTGTGTCCTGGTGTCATTTGCATACACATCACACTTGTATATTGCTCTTTTTTGGGATCATTGTTTTGGGGTTTCAGGAAATGAGGAGTGATGGTACGAGTTTTGAGCGATCCTTCGTAACGCCCCGTAACCAAGTATGTGTTTTAGTAAAAAGCAACACGGAGGAAGATTTTTAGAAGGAAAAGAACGGCGAAACGTGACTCTTCTCTTTCTTGTGATATCTTCTCCTTGACCAGCGTTATCCGTCTTATCATAGGGGCACTCTTTCTTTCGGTCTGTCGTTTTTCTTCCTTGCCTCATTCGTTTTTCTTTGGCATGACCTTAGATATCCTTCTTATCTAGGGGCCATCTTTCTTTCAATGTGATGGAGGGGGTTTCTCTCTCTCTCTCTCTCTCTCTCTCTCTCTCTCTCCTCCTCTCTCTCTCTCTCTCTCTCTCTCTTCTTCATTTTCCAGTAGACGGATTTGTTCACAGCGAAGCCGCACAATATGAAGGGGTGAACGTTCGTCCGCACAATGGAGTGATTTGCTACGCAAATCTAACATCTCCCCTCATTTGCATATCAGTACAGTCAGAAGAAGAGTGCAGAAGCAACGCCTGGCGTTTGCTTTGCCCCCCTCCCCCCCCCCCCAAAAAGAAAGAAATTTCACGCTGTCTTGAAACATGCTGTCTCTCCTTGACGCTCCGTTTCTCAAGAAGGGTTAAAAGCCTTGAGTGAATATTGCAGCACACCGTCAGGAGCAGGTTGGAACGTCACAGGCCTTTTTTTTTATGTGTGTGTGTGTGTGTTTGTGTGTGTGTGTCAGTGAGCTCAAATACCGCAGGTCATGGATTGGTACGTGCGTAATGATTTGCACTTTGCTAAATAAAAGCTTGTATTAGCTAATAATGAACCAAAACGCGAGCGTTCCTCTTTTTCCTCCAAATGTTTGGCTGCGCTCGAGCCGAGATTTCCTTCAACGAATGCAAATCGACTATGACGTCGTAAACTGGCAAATCCAAACGTATGCGTTAAAGCTCCTGCAGAGGCGAGGATGACGAAATGAACCATTTGGAACTACCAGGTCCAAATGAGACGGTCCTGAAGAATATTTTCGGAACGGTGTGCAGGAGGTTGTAGGTTCCTGACGTAGAAAATCCAAGGCATTGCGAGTCGAGGATTCGTTTTTCCGCGAGTGTAAAGCGTGAGGATTAATATTGCATTGGTGTAAGAATGTCTGTACAATGTTTGTGTGTGTGTGTGTGTGTGTGTGTGTGTGTGTGTGTGTGTGTGTGTGTGTGTGTGTGTGTGTGTGTGATAATACCTAATGAGCTTCGGACGTTCTTGGCGTGTTCATAATTATGGATGGTGTGTGACGTGTGCGAGACAGAAACTAGCATTGATATGTATGTGTGTATGTATGTATGTGTTACATATTTCTGGACTGAAATGTGTGTGTGTGTGTGTGGGGGGGGTGTATGTATGTGGTGTATGTCTGTACTGAATGATATGTATGTATGTGTGTGTGTGTGTGTGTGTGTGTGTGTGTGTGTGTGTGTGTGATAATACCTAATGAGCTTCGGACGTTCTTGGTGTGTTCACAATTATGGATAGTGTGTGTCGTGTGAGTGTGAGACCAGCATTGATATGTCTGTATGTATGTGTTACACGTTTCTGTACTGAAATGTGTGTGTGTGTGTGTGTGTGGGTAGGAGATTTACCACACTGAATTGCTCATCAGATGAAAGTGTGTTGGTGTGCAGTTATGGAAAATCCATTCGCATGCACGATTTGTTAGCGCGCGTCTCGAATTCCCCCGTGCGGTCTAGACGGGTGAATACATTGTATAGAAGCGAATCCCCCGTTTGTGATCATTACAAGCATCATCATCGCAACCCACGTTTGGTGTTTGTGTGTGACTTCGCCTCACGTCAACAACGAGGCACAAATGGGGGAGATCAGTGGATTTCCCTGAGCCAGAAGGTCGGAGGTTCGAGGCCCGGTATCGCCAAGCTTGCCACTCTCGGGTCCCTTATCCCTGTGTGCTCCAGGGGGCGCCATATCATAGCCTCCCCTGCGCTCTGACCAACAAGCTGGGATTTGCGTAATGTATATGTGACAAATAAAGGCTATGCTATACGTCGTCCATTTCCTCCGTGTCCGCAGCACTCTCCGTCAATAACGCGCCATTACGTCAATGGGCCTCGTGGGAAAGCGGCAGATGTGGTATTCCTGGACATCCATAATCTCTCTCTCTCTCTCGGACAGGCAGCTGTTCTCCCAAATCCTAGGATTATCCGAAAGTTGCTGGTTGGAGAAGGTTCTTTGCACTGACTGATCTATGTGTGGCAGTTTTTGCTACGGGTATATATCGGAGAAAACCGGAGGAACCTGCTGCATAGCGATGGGAAGTCTCTGCGTGACCGGTTTTGTAGGTTCTTAAGGTTTCTCGAATTTCTCAGAAAGGTACTCGCAGCATCTCTCGGGTCATGATTGTAACGTGGCGGAATGAATAAGCACTTAA
>JACRUU010000020.1:13706627-13709127 GCA_030449085.1 Kryptopterus vitreolus
TGGGTCACATGACCTGCCTGTTTATATTGGCACGTGTATGTATATATGTATATATATAGATATATAGATATATATATATATAGTATCTATATATATAATATATATATACATAATATATATATAATAAATATATAATATATATAATATAACGGCTACTCTATACCTATATATATATGAACACTACTTTGCAGATATATATATACAATAGTCTCATTTATATATAATATCCTCTCTAACTAATTCATACTCCCCCTATCCCCGTCGGGGCTCTCATACCTATACACGGACGCTTATCTCTCGATATACTCTCTCTCTCTCCCTCTCCCTCTCTCCAGTGTCTCTTTCTCTCTAATAAATCTCCCACCCCCCCGTTACACACACCCCCCCCACCACCACACACACACAGTACATATATACATACATACATGTGTGTGTGTGTGTATATATACGTTGTATGTTGTATTTATATATATATATATATTAATATATATAATATATATATATAATATATATATATATATATA
Source organism: Kryptopterus vitreolus (assembly GCA_030449085.1). Taxonomy (NCBI): domain Eukaryota; kingdom Metazoa; phylum Chordata; class Actinopteri; order Siluriformes; family Siluridae; genus Kryptopterus; species Kryptopterus vitreolus. Next base: position 13,707,152 of record JACRUU010000020.1, read on the forward strand.
TATATATAGTTATAGTTTAACATAATTTTAAGAATGAGTCCCACCATCTTGTTACTTCTTTTCCTTTTCTTTCTTTTTCTTTCCTTTTGTCTTATTTTCTTTCCTACCTTTTCCCTGTTGTTTCCTTTTTTTCCCCTCTTTCATATCTTTTTTCATGTCTCCTGCCCGTCCCTGTGCATTCGTTTTTGTGCATTCATGCTTTTTTTTAATCCCCACCTCTCCCCCCCCCCCGACTATTATGTATACGGAATGGGCACATGTGCATCGTCATGCTTGAACATGATTGGCTGATAGCACATCCAAAGTCTTTGTGGAAACAGTTTATGGAAGAAACACACATGGCTGGGAAAATCTGGTGTCCCAATACTTTTGGCCTTATGGCGTATAAGTTTCTGTGAATAACAAAGATAATTCTTGGGAACGCGTGTAGGAGATTATGTTTACAGAAGGAGATAAAGCACTATCTATTAGGAATAAACACATCATTAATAAGGGAAAGTGTGTGTGTGTGTTGTGTGTGTGTGTGTGTGTGTGTGTGTGTGTGTTTTCCTTTGGGGTCAAGTGTTTCTCTGCTGGCTTCAAGTTCTCCGTTGCACAAACAGCAGTTTGCTGCAACAGCGTGATGTTGGTGATGTAAAGAACAAACTGAGCGAGGCGAGTGAAAGTTTGTGCCCCCGTAGTTTGTTAACCCATTAATTACTCCGTTTGGTGACGAGCCGCGCTTGTCTGTTTGGGAAAGGTTGTGATAAAATAAATATAATAAACCACAAACGGGCGGGGATGGGCGGGGGGGGGGGGGGGGGGGGGTAAATACTTATGTACTGATGTATTTGGATTATATTATGCACTGATTATATTATGTTGAACTCAAGGTTGGCAGGATGTGGTTTGTTTACTCTTCATGTATAAATTGTTGTTGACCAAACCCGGATGTTGAATTCTATCCTGTTTCATTACATTTTTAAACCCCACATTTTATGGTAAATATAAACAACTTTCAGACAAACACAAATACACTGTGCCTGACCTCCGACCTCTCCCTCGCAGCTCCCGTCTCCGCGACCCCGGGCTCGGCTCTGTGGACGTGTCAGAGGGACGGCGAGGTGAAGCTGAGGATGGGCGAGTCGGGACCGGCGGCCGAAGCTCCTCTCACCGTCAACCAGCTGTTCACTCGCGCCGTGGAGCAGCACGGGGACAGAACGGCGCTCGGGTGGAAGGAAGGAGAACAGTGGAGGAAACTCAGCTACAGAGATTATTACAGAGACTGTCGCATCGCCGCAAAGAGCTTCATCAAGGTGAGCGCGGGAAGAAAGGAACGAAGAATGAAATGATAAAGAGGAAAGAAAGGAAGGAATGATGCAGAGGAAGGAAGAATGAAAGAAATTATGTAGATAGAAGAAAGAAAGAAATGATAAAGAGGAAAGAAAGAGAGAAATTATATAGGGGAAAGAAAGAAAGAAATGATATATGGGAAAGAAAGAAAGAAATGATGTAGACAGAAGAAAGAAAAATGATATAGGGGAAAGAAAGAAAGAAATGATATAGACAGAAGAAAGAAAGAAATTATATATGGGAAAGAAAGAAATGATATAGGGGAATGAAAGAAATTATACAGAGGAAAGAAAGAAATGATATAGAAGATGGAAGAAAGGAAGGAAAGAAAGAACAAAGGAAGGCAGGCAGGCAGGAAGGAAAGAAGTGATATAGAGGAAAGAAAGAAAGGAATAAACAAAAAATGTGATCAAAGAAAGAAAGACGAATGATACAGAGGAAAGAAAAAGAAAGAAAGGAATGATACAGAGGAAAAGAAGAAAGGAGTGATACAGAGGAAAAGAAGAAAGGAGTGATACAGAGGAAAAGAAGAAAGGAGTGATACAGAAGAAAAGAAGAAAGTGATACAGAGGAAAAGAAGAAAGGAGTGATACAGAGGAAAAGAAAAAAGGAATGATACAGAGGATAAGAAAAAAAGGAGTGAT
>JACRUU010000020.1:13711627-13729127 GCA_030449085.1 Kryptopterus vitreolus
TATGCACATGTGTAATCTAACTCATGTCCGCATCTTAAAGTGGGAGGAGTTCATGGAACTCGGTCTCAAGGAGCCAGACGCGCCACTTGATGACATCATCGCGTCCCAAAAACCAAACCAGTGCTGCACCCTGATCTACACATCAGGAACCACCGGGCAGCCAAAGGGGGTCATGCTGAGCCATGATAATGAGGCATGGGGGGTGGGGGGGGGGGGTAATGGGGGTTTGGGTGTGGTGTGAGGGGGGGGGGGGGGGTGGGGGGGGGGGGGGGGGGGGTGGAATACATCACACACAAACTGTTTTAATCCATTGGCGCATGGTGCTAAAACTTTTGCCTCCCGTCCTTTGTAGTTGACGTGGACGGCGTTCGCCATGGCGCACACCATCCATCTGTCTGAAACGTCCCAGGAGACGGTGGTGAGCTACCTGCCCCTCAGCCACATCGCGGCCCAGGTGATCGACATCTGGATCACGATGAGGGTGGGAGGAGCCACGTACTTCGCCCAGCCTGATGCGCTTAAGGTGTGTGTGTGTGTGTGTGTGTGTGTGTGTGTGTGTGTGTGTGTGTGTGTGTGTGTGTGTGTGTGTGTGTGTGTGTGAGAGCACAGTATAAACAGTTTCTGGTGGACGTGTGATGGTCTTTACTGTGATGTAATGCTGAAACGTTCTCAGGGCTCGTTGGTGAACACCTTGCGCGAGGTGCGGCCCACGGCGTTCCTGGGCGTCCCCCGGGTCTGGGAGAAGATGCAAGAGAAGATGAAGGCAGTCGGAGCCAAATCGTCCACGGTGCGGCGTAAAGTGGCGTCCTGGGCCAAAGACGTGGGTCTGCAGACCAACCTGAGCAAGATGGAGCAGTATGCATACACACACACACACACACACACCACACACAGCATTCGTCATCAGTTTCCTATTACAATTTAGAACGTGGGACACGGTGTTTTAGTGGTTAGCACGTTCGCCTCACACCGCCAGGGCTGGGGTTCGATTCCCGTCTTGGACATGTGTGTGTGGAGTTTGTGCATGTTCTCCCCGTGTCTCAGGGGGTTTTTCTCTGGGTTCTCCGGTTTCCCCCCGTGCACGGTAGGTTGATTGGCACCGTGGAAAATTGTCCCTAGTGTGTAAATGTGTGTGTGTGTGTGTCCTGTGATGGGTTGGCATTCCATCCAGGGTGTATCCTGCCTTAATGCCCATAGACGCCTGAGATAGACACAGACTCCCCGTGACCCGAGGGAAGATCGGATAAAGCGGTAGAAGATGAATGAGTGAATGAGTTACATGAAGAGATTAATGTCGGATATAGAAGATCGACCTGATGCATGTTCTTGATGTTTTTGTTTTTTTTTTTTTTCTCCAGGAATGGCGCGATGACCAGCAAGCCTCTGAAATACCGTCTGGCCAAGCACTTGGTGTTTAGGAAAGTGAGGAAGGCGCTCGGGTTGGACCGCTGCGTCCGCTGCTACACGGGCGCCGCGCCCATCACCAAGGACACCCTGGAGTTCTTCTTCAGCCTGGACATTCCTCTGTTTGAGCTTTACGGCATGAGCGAGAGCTCCGGACCCCACACCGCGACCCTGCCTGATGGCCTCAGACTTACAAGGTAGACACGCCGTCCAACCTCCCGAAATTCATTCGTTCATCTTCTACCGCTTTAGCCAATCCTGTGGAACCTGTGCCTTCGGAATACACCCTCCCCATCGCGTGGCACACACACACACACACACACACACACAAACATTCACACACTATGGTCAATTTTCGAATAAACCTACCGTGCATGTTTTTGGGTTGGCATTCCATCCAGGGTGTATCCTGCCTTAATGCCCATAGACGCCTGAGATAGACACAGACTCCCCGTGACCCGAGGGAAGATCGGATAAAGCGGTAGAAGATGAATGAATGAATGTAGCACACCATCTCTCATGTATAAGCAAACAGCATGTCGTGTCAGTGGTTCACCTCTATAGGGCGCTCTTGCAAAGGCAGAAGTGTCATTAGTTTCAGCAATCTCCTATAAGTACCTCCATCTCTATTAATGAAATTTATATGTAGTAATACATTTTATTATCAAACATAGTTATGATATGAGTCAAACATGTATTTAACATGACATTTGGCATTCTTCACTTGTGGGATCGGGCTGTGTTCGGGTCAGTTTCTGCAGTCTGGGGACCCCTGGTTTATAGATACATTCTGACACTGGAGACTCCTTCGATGTCACTAGAATGATTGGTGTGATGAAGCAGATCTACTATTTATTTTTTTCTCCTCTCTCTCTCTCTCACCAGTTGTGGGAAAGTGATCGCAGGTTGCCAGACGAAGATCTTCAACCCCGACTCGGACGAAAACGGTGAGATCTGCTTCTGGGGCCGTCACGTCTTCATGGGCTACCTGAACATGCCCGACAAGACCGCGGAGGCGCTGGATGCGGACGGCTGGCTGCATTCTGGAGACCTGGGCAAACACGACAAGGACAACTTCCTGTACATTACAGGACGCATCAAAGGTAAATGCAGAATATATTCTCTCCAGAAGGTAGAATATGCAATGGATCAAGTGGTCATTTTTAAATAATAATAATGAATAATTATTAGGGCTTTCAATCGATTCAAATATTTCATCGCGAATGATGCCGTGAGTTATCATGATGTTATAATTATATACATTTCACTCAAAATATCTCCCTTTAATAAAATTAATGATTATTTAATGTTTCTTGTTCATTTCAATGTTATTAGTTTAGTGTTGGTTTGAAGTGTAAAATATGGGACATGGCTCCTTTAAGAATGGTGTTCCGGTTGCTTTTTCCATATAAACTGGTGATACGGTGTTTAGGTTATACGGAAGCGCTTTATTGCGTTCGGTAAAAATGCGCTTTATTGCAGTAATACGGATTTGGGAATGCGATGCGCTTGCGTAAGGTTCCGTACGGTAATATACGCTAATATAGTGAGGAGATCGTACCTGTTGTGAATGCGCAGATAGTAGGTGGTGTATATATTCGGGGGGGGGGATTTGGGGGGGAATTTAGGAAGCGTGAGTGGATGCACTGAACGTTTATTTATTTATTTACAAAGTTTACAGACAATAATGCTGTGAGCTTTGTTTATTAAACACGTGTTTGTGTGTGACAGAGCTGATCATCACTGCCGGAGGAGAGAACATCCCCCCGGTGCCCATTGAAGACGCGGTGAAGGAAGCCGTGCCCATCATCAGCAACGCCATGCTAATCGGAGACAAGCGCAAGTTCCTCACCATGCTGCTCACCCTCAAGGTGTGTATACACACACACACACACACACACACACACACTGATTGATTTTCTCATACAAGGTAGAATCGAAGGTTTCGAGACCGGCTTTGTTTACGAGAAAGTACTTGCGTTAACGTTTACACGCCATCAGCTTCGAAATGGTCTTCCTGCACAGCAATACAGCGTTCCCAGCATTCCTGCCGCTTGTGGAGTGTATCCCCTTCTTTTTTCCGAGCGTGTCAGCTCGGTACAGCAAACGAAATAAGGAAAAAGCAACAAGTCAAGCAAAAAGCTCGGTACACCGGATTACGATGTTTGGCGCACTGACATACGACCGCCAGTGCCCCCTGTGACTGTGCATGCAGCCTTGTGCTGCCACCTGTTGCCGTGTTGCGAAACTACACCCCGGAATTTTTTTCAAAAGAGCACATTTTATTATTTATTACACAACGTCATGTTTTATATATATATATATATATCTGGTTAGAGTTACGAATAGGGGGGCACGGTGGCGTAGTGGTTAGCACGTCTTCGCCTTTCGCCAGGGTCCGGGTTAGATTCCCGTACATCGGGAATGTGTGTCCGGGTATTGATATATATATATATCTGGTTAGGCCGTCGAATAGGGGGGCACGGTGGTTGTTATTACGTCTCGCCTGGATTACCGCCGGGAATGCTGTATGTTCTCCCCGTGCCTCAGGGTCTCCCGGGTTCTCCGGTTTCCTCCCGGTCCAAAAACTGCACGGTAGGTTTCCTGGCACCTTGGTCCAAAATTGTCCCATTGTGCACGGTAGTGTGTGTACCTTGGAAAATTGTCCCTGAATGATGTGTGTGGGTGTGTGGTGCCCGCATTCCATCCAGGGTGTATCCTGTATCCTGCCTTAATGCCCATAGACGCCTGAGATAGGCACAGGCTCCCCGTGAGGACCCGATCGAGATCGGATAAAGCGGTAGAAGATGAACGAATGAATGAGTTACGAATAAAGTCACGGCTCCTTAGTTCCAATGGGTTGTTGAAACCAAAAGTCATTTAACGCTAGACGGGTCACATTTCAACATCAAAATTCATTCCATGACGACTTTCAAACCCGGGAAGAAATCCCGACGCAGCAGAAATCCTGCTCATCCACTTCTGTGCTTTATGGTGCTCTATAACTCCTCATAACAATAACATGTTTACGGAGCGTCATTATAGTCATTAGGTAGCAGTTAAACACCCTGCCGCTGATATAAGAGAAGCTGCTGTACTCAGACTTACTCAGCGTTATCCTAGATCATATTTTTCCCGATCGTCATCATGATGTGATTTGTGATTTGTCTCCCCCTACTGGTGGATTCCTGCAACTGCATTTTTCCTCACGCAGCTCTATAAACACACGGCAGTATTGAAGAGTTGTGAAAGGGTTGCAGGAAGGTTCTGGGGGGGGGGGGTCTGTGGGGTCTTTTTAATTATTAATTATTCATTCTTCATTCATTCATCTTCTACCGCTATTTATCCGATCTTCCCTCGGGTCACGGGGAGTCTGTGTCTATCTCAGGCGTCTATGGGCATTAAGGCAGGATACACCCTGGATGGAATGCCAACCACATTGCAGACACACACACACACACATTCATACACTAGGGACAATTTTCCAAGGTGCCAATCAACCTACCGTGCATGTTTTTGGACCGGGGAGGAAACCGGACGGAGGACCCGGAAGAAACCCGGAGAAAAACCCCCTGAGGCACCGGGAGAACATGAGAACATGCAAACTCCACACACACATGGCCGAGACGGGAATCGAACCCGGGCCCTGGCGGTGTGAGCATGCTAACTACTAAACCACCGTAGTGCCCCCTATATTAATTATTAATTAAGATTAATGAATTAATATTTTAGATGCAAAACTGTCGGTTGTGTACACATGTTTGGAGACCCTGATATAGAGGTTTCATGCTGTTCAAAATATTTCACTTCTCTCTCTGTCTCACACACACACACACACACACACACACACACACACATTATTGATAAGGTTTTGGCATCTATCATACAATAAGTCCCATTTCTTATTTAATAACTAATTTGTTATTGAAACAAGCATATATAATATCTCTGGCTTTTTTCCCCCCGCTTTTTCTTTCCCTCAGTGCGAGTTGAACAACGAGACCGGAATGCTTTTCGGAACGGAGGACGAGCTCACCCCCGAGGCTGTGGAATGGGGGTGCAGGAAGTTGGGAAGCTCGTCCAGGAAGTACGGGGGGTGCGGGTGTCGGAGATCTGCGGGGGTCGCGACCGCATCGTCCACTCCGCCATCCAGGACGGCATCAACCGAGTGAACGAGAGTTCCACGTCCAATGCTCAGCGCATCCAGAAGTTCACCGTGCTCCAAGAGGACTTCTCCATCCCTGGAGGAGAGCTGGGTCAGTGTGCGCACAGGACGAATACATTAAACCCGTATCTTTTATAAGATTCGCCGAGGTGACCTAAATCTCACCTCACCTGATTTTTGCATACATAAACATTCTAGTCAGGAAGGAATGCTGCTACGCAGTTAGCACACATGCAAACACCTTATTATTATTATTATTATTATTATCATAGTTTTCCTCGTCTTTTTCCTGGTCTGTCGTTTACACCAGTGGTCCCGGGTCAGTTGGTACCGGGCCGCGTGGAAAGAATACATAATACTTGCATTATTGCCTTTTATTATCTGATTCCGAACGATGTATTACATTGGAAAATTACCGGGTTTTCTCCTCCACATCTGTCTATCACTCGTTCTTGGCGCATGTCAAAATGCATGCCTCGGTCACATGTCTTACCTACGTCCATCTCCTTCTCAAAGGGGGGCGGTCTCAGCTCCGGCTTGATCGGTGATACATCCCGCTAAATTTAATCTTTAGATCGTTTCTTTGCGAAGGGGAAACGGTCCAATTGAAGGGACAGAAGAGGAACCTGCACCCGCTAAAAAGGACCCGGAAAAAAAAGGGAAAGTTACCTTTAACAGGCAGTATCAAGAAACATATTTAAAATACGGATTTATCGCCACGGGTGATTTCCCACGCACCAAACCCACTGTGCGTTATATGCGTTGACCGGCTCTTTAATGAGGCGAGAGCAAGCGCCCCGTGGTAAAATATTAATGATTATTATTATTATAGAGAAAACACGAGTTTTTAATGCCGATCTTGTCCTTTTATTTAGTTTTTATAAGCTACACTTTTAGATCGGGCCGTGAAAATATTGTCAGACATTAAACCGGTCCGCGGTACAGAAAAGGTTGGGGACCACTGATTTTACACGAACCGTTTTGCACCACATGAACGACCTGCTTTGCAGTACCGCAGAAAGCCACAGGGTGGCAGCATTGCAAAGAGCTACTACTATTTAACCAAGGAGTGGGGGGGACGCTTTTGGTTTTGGAAATGAAATGTTGAAGCAATGTTATAATAAGGCTAATTGTTTTCATTCTCTCTCTCCCTCTCTTTCTCTCTCTTTCTCACACTCTCTCTCTCCCTCGCTCTATCTCCTTCTATCTCTCTCTCTCTCTATCTCTCTTTCTCTCGAGGGATCTCTCTCTCTAGATCCGAGAGCTCTCTTCTATCTCGCAGAGGGCGAAGGATCTCCCTGGGGGGATCTCTCTTTCTCTCTTTTTGTCCAAGCTCTCTCTCTTTCTCTCCCTCTCTCTCTTCCTCTCTCGAGCGGGATCGAAAGAGAGAGAGAGTCTCTAGAGAGCTCTATCTCTCGACTCTAATCTCCTCTCTGAGGCGCTCTACTCTCACGCTCATAGATCTCTCTCCTCGACGCTCTCAGATCGTCTCAGATGAGCAGAGAGGCTTTCAGCCTCTCTCTCTTTCTCTCTCTATCTCTTTCTCTCTCTCCCTCTCCCTGTCTCTCTCTCTGCCTCATTCTCAGGCTTTCAGGTTCCCACGATGAAGTTGAAGAGGCCGGTGGTGCTTAAGATGTACAAAGACCAAATCGAGAACTTCTACAAAGAGGCCGTGACTCCGAGCAACCCTGAGAACCCTCTCCCTACTAAATAAGATCCGTACCAAAGGACACACACACACACACACACACACACACACACACACACACACACACAACACACACCAAAACAAATACAAACATAACACTTAGCTTTCTGGCTGTATGTGTCGCTGTTCATGTCTCTGCACGTGTGTGTGTGTGTGTGTGTGTGAGACTTGACGTTTTCCAGCTTTCGTTTTTTGTATTTGTTTCTATTTTCCATTCATCGTTTCTTCCTCTTTTTTTTTTCCGTTTACATTTGCAAGCGGTTATTTATTTATTTCCGAGGTGCGATGAAGGCGATGAAGTCCGTAACGGAGCTGTAGGCATCGCGCCGAGTCATCACGATGGATCTATTTATTTACTTATTTATACTTTCTGTTTTTGCCAAAGTATGAAAGTAGAAGGGGAAAAGAAAGTGTGGTGTGTGTGTGTGTGTGTGTGTGTGTGTGTGTGTGTGTGTGTGTGTGTGTGTGTGTGTGTGTGTGTGTGTGTGTGTGTGTGTGTGTGTGTGTGTGTGTGTGTGTGTGTGTGTGTGTGTGTGTAGCTGGAGTGTATTTCAGTCTCCTCCTCTTCGCTCCACAGTGTGTGAAAAACACCTTCTGCATTCTACACACGTTCTTTCTCTGACAGCATGACGTACGTGGAGGAATTAAAGGGGGGAAATTATTATTATTATTATTATTATTATTATTATTATTTTTTTTGTTTACATTTCTCTAAAACCCTCCACCAAAATCTGACCAATCCAAAGAATCCTCCAGGAGCGCGATGTGAGGAATTCTGTCCATGTTGCATGGATTCTTTTTCGGAAAACTCTAGGAATGTTTTACGAATGGGAAGGGGGGGGGGGTGGGGGGGGGGGTTGTTCCCTAAAGGTTTTTTTTTTTTTCCACAAAAGGGAAAATTCCTATTTGGGAATATTTGGGAATAAACTGCGATTCCAGGGTTTGTCCGTCTGTAAAAGATTTCGAATTTCCAGGCACGTTTTCTAAAGCTTCAAGTTTCCCAGTAGCATCCGATTACAAAACCTGGAATCTTTGATTAAATATTTAAAAAAAAAATCCATATAGGAAAAATTTCTGGAAGGAAAAAAAAAACACATTGTGTAGGAATTGTACAGATTCTCCGATTGGGGTATAGATAAATTCCACTCATGGGAGGGGACTGGGATGTGAGAAGTGGGAATCAGAAGCTCTGAGGAACATTCAGTGTGGAATACAAAGGGAAAGAATTTTGGAAATCATCCAAAAAAAAAGCTTATTTAAATAATGAATTAATAAATAAATAAATAAATAAATAAAACGGAATCATTAACATTCCGAAGAACCGGGAAATTTTTTTGTATTATATTTGTATTTTTGGGGAAACTCGATCCGGAAGTCGTCATTATGTAAATCTTTATGATGGATTGTTCCTGCTGGAGGATGCTGACGAGGTTCAGTGTGTGTGTGTGTGTGTGTGTGTGTGTGTGGTGTCGAGAATGAAAACCAGTTTGCTTCTCTACATTCACGCCATTGAAAAGAGCAGGAATTTTTTTTTACTTTTCTTGCACTATTTATTGTCTCTTGCTCTCTCCCTCCCTCCATCTTCTACCCCCCCCTCTCTATAACCAGTTACATACAACACCATCCAGGCCTCTCTGTCGTGTGTGTGTGTGTGTGTGTATGTATATGTGTGTATATGTGTGATATATATTATATTATATAGATATATATATATGTGTATTGTGTGGGTGTGGGTATCGTGGGGGAGAGAGAGATTATATATAGAGATAGAGATAGAGATTAGATATATATATATATATATATATATATATATATATATATATATATATATATATATATATATATATATATATATATATATATATGTATATCATATCTATATATATATATAATATATATATATATATATATAAGATATATATATAGCATCGCTTTCTCGCGATCTTCTCTCTTTCTCCTCCGATCTTCTCACCCATCCTTTCCCTCTCCATCTTCTTTCTCCCTTCATCCCTCTTTTCTCTATTCTCTCTCCATCTCCCTTTCTCTCCCTTTCTACATCATCTCTGTTTTATATATATATATATCTCAGGATGTCACATTGTTTTGTTTGTTTTTTATTTCTTTTCAGCCATGTTGAATGATATAATGTTCCTCTGCAGGGTATTTTTTTTTGTTTTTGTTTGTTTTGTAATTATTGTTGTTGCAGATTAACAGATTTACCATTAACTTGTTAAATATTGTAAATATCGCTTGATTTGTTCCGTGCTTGTGTGTGTGTGTGTCGTGAGCAACCAAACAGCTGCTCTGGCGTCGGTTGATATGAAGAATGTGTGTACGATGATTGAGCATGTGATTATAGAACACCGTGCGTCTCCACTGTACAGCACACCCACATTAAAATCCAATACGCGTCCGCTTGTCGTCGTCTTATGTCTTATGGTTACGGAGATCTGACATTCTGTAATATATAAAACACAATTTTAACACACAATAAGCAGGTTGAAGAATATTTTGTTAGATGTGCAGAAACACAAAAAACAAACAAAAAAAAGACAAACAAGTTCCCCCTTCCAAAGCACCCCCCCCCCAGCAAAACAAAAACAAACAGACCTGTTACGTTGCCGATAATTAACCGTTTGTGTTTGTTTATTTATTAAGTGGGTCATAAACAGGAAAAAAAACAGCATTAATTTGCCTTAATTAATCCTCCATCGAATCATTTATCCAACCATCTGTTTGTCTTTCATATCATGTCTGTCCATTTATCAATCATCCATCAAATCAACTCTCCATCCCATTCACCCCCCCTCCCTCCCCCGAGCCAATCCTCCATCAAATCATTTATATTCATTCAGCATTCATTCATTCATTCTAATTCATCTTCTACCGCTTTATCCGATCTTCCCTCGGGTCACGGGGAGTCTGTGTCTCTCAGGCGTCTATGGGGATACACCCTGGATGGAATGCCGACCCATCACAGGGACACACACATTCATAAACTAGGGACAATTTTCCAAGGTGTCAATCAACCTACCGTGCATGTTTTTGGGACCGGAGGACCGGAAACCGGAGGAAAAAAAACCCCCCCTGAGGCACGGGGAGAACATGCACAAACTCCACACACACACATGGCCAAGACGGTAATCGAACCCGGGACCCTGGCGGTGTGAGGCGAACGTGCTAACCACTAAGCCACCGTGCCTCCTTCAGCTATACACTCATCCCTCAAATCATCATACTATCCATTCATCCATCCATTTATCAAACCAGCCAAATCATCTACCTGCACATTTCATAACTTGTCCTTCTATGCATCATCCATCCATCCATCCATCCATCATTCTCTCTCCCATTTGTTAATCATTTATCAAATAATTAATACATCTATTCAACTTGTCCATCCAGTCCATCCACATGTAATTAAATTCCACAAGTGGGTTTAAACCTGGTTTAAGGTGATGAGTTTTGGAGGCGTGGCCTGAGAATCAAAATACATTTCACTTGAAATTCATTATTTTATATATTAAAAAAAAAAAAAAAAAAAAAAAAAAAGGTTAATTTTGTATTGGTTACAAAATTTGCACATTTTGAAACTTGGCATCAATAATAAATGAATAATACGCAATAATGGAAACATTTCAATCTGAAATGAGGAAGTTTAAAGAATTTTGAAATAAAAAAAAAAAAAAAAAAAAAAGTGTTTTTCTGAGAAACGGCTGTAAAAAGCGGCGTGTGTAAAAATCGCTTCTGGTTTCCTGCGTAAAGCTTTTCATCAGGAATCCACCGTGTCTCAGATCACATGACCAACTTTCATTACGATGTAGAATACCGCGTGCGTCCAAAAGTATCGGGAAACCTGGGGTTTCCAGAGCGGCATTTTTAATACAGTCGCAATAAAATGTGGCACACAACAAACAAACAAACAAAACAATCTTAACAATCAGGTGTCAACAAACGTGTCAATAATCGTCATCGTAAATAATTCCGTCTCACTACATCGAATCGAAGCAAGTCAGTAACACAATCTTACAGTCGTAAAATGTATTTATTGTACCTTGAAATACAGGACGAGGTGGGTGTGTGTGTGTGTGTGTGTGTGTGTGTGTGTGTGTGTGTGTGTGTACGGGGACGAGCGGAAACACTGAAGCAGTACATATACGACTCGATGAGTTTATTAAATCATATTTTTTTTTCTGCGATAAAAACATTACAAAGATAAACACAGTCCGTCCTCTCGCGTCCTCGCTTGCATTAAATGACCACACGGTGGCACTGTAATCCCCCCCACACAAAGCTGAGACTTTGTTCCATGCGGCCGAAAAAACAAACAAACAAACAAACAAACAAACAAAAAAACGTCCCGACGTGTTTTAATACCCAAACACAAACGTGCGAGGGGGAAAAACAAACTCGGAGTGATATCCCATGATGCACTGAGAGCGTCCGAAAAAAAAAAAAAAAAAAAAAAGGAGTGAAGGATAAAACGAGTTTTTACAGTGATCGATTGGAGGGGAGGGGCGGAGTCAAAAGAGGGGTGGTGGTCCAGAACCTTTACTGTATATACATTTATCTATATGAAGACGTCGGGAGGGCGCGAGTTCGGATACCGTAATGGGGTCAATTCCGTGATCGAGGGGGTAGAAAACAAAAACAAAAACAAACAAACAAACGTGAGGATTAGTGTTTAATGCTCCTTTAGCGTACTTCACACAGGTCCGTGCACAGTGCGATGGCGGCGGCGGCGTTCGCCTCGAGGAGGATGGGCTTTTTCTCGTCGAGGCTCGGCGTCGACTCGCGGGTGCCGCAGGAAGAAATTTCAACCGAAGAATAATAATAATAATAATTAAAATAACAGTCTCAGGGCCTAACCTGCAGTCACGAACATGACGACGTAAAATGATGGTCGTATAAAAAAAAACAAACAAACAAACAAACAAACAAACAAACACAACAACAAACAAAAAAAAAAACAATTAAAAGCATATTGCATGTAAATATTGTATAAATTTTTTTTTTTTTTAAAAACACAGTTCGGATCGTTAAGTACTCGAGTCACCACAGCCAAAAAAGTGCAGAGGTATACAAATTAAAAAATATATATATATATATAACCTAATATTTTAACCTAAAACAGACTGACTGGCCTCTGGATTGAAGTCTTAAGGGTGGGTGGGGGGGGTTTCCGCGTCGCACAGAGACGTCAGTCAAACTCTGGAGCTCCGCCCACTCCTGACCCCCTCCCATGACCCAGCCCCTTTTACGGTTCAAAAGCGTCCGGGCAAAAGTGAAGAGTTCGTGAACCCGGACATTTGGGGGAGGGGGGGGGGATGGGCGGAGTCAAAAGTTCATGCACAATAGAGGACTGAATGACTGACACACACACACACACAGTTCTTGAGAAGTCGCAGGGCCCGTTGAGCCTCTTAAAGCTATTAGCATCAGAAAGCTGAACGCCGGCCGAGGAGAATAAAGACGACGAAAACACGAGCACCACATCGAGGAGGACCAAATAAAAATAAAAACAAAAACAACTTTTCAAACAAGTTTTCGCTTTAAGGGGATGAGTGTTACGACTTCATTGCAGGTGTCCAGAGAGGCCTAGTGTCTCATTTTCCTCGGATCGCGACATACACATAAGTGTGTGTGTGTGTGTTCAAGGTAACAAGTGTGTGTTTGTTTTCCTGTAGTTTATCCTCGGGGGGTGGGCGTGGCCTGACAAAGTAGTGTGCATGTATACACTATATGGACAAAAGTATTGGGACACCCAAGCCTTTTTGCATTCTTGCTACAGCGTGAAACACCAACATCGGTACCGGACTTTTACAGACACCCTTCCGGATTAATCTCAGACTAAATTTTAGTTTGGGGGGGGAGGGAGGGGGGGGGTTATTCCCAGATGAGTGGAGGGAATTCCAAAGGATAGATTTTGGGGCCAAATGCGGAATGCGCCGCTCAAAAAGCACACATCATACACACTTAGCCCATCCTTTATTTATCAAGTATACACTACAGCACACTCTTCTCATATCCCAGTTTGTTTGGAAGCTGGAGTCAGAGCACAGAGTCATCCATGATACAGCGCCCCCTGGAGCACAGAGGGTTAAGGGCTTTGCACAAGGACCCAAGCGTGGAAGATTGGCGATACCGGAGTTAAACCACTGATCTACACCCCCTCCGTGAGCAACTTGTGACTAGGTGTCCACAAACTTTTGGAAATATCGTGTACATGAAAGCGAGCCAAAGAATCAATCGTACGAATCGGGGAACTTAAAACATTCTTGGGCAAAAATGGAAAAATTTAATCATCTGCTTGGTACATGATCTTACATGATGTATGAATGAATGTATGTAAGTATATGTGGTGTGTGTGTGTGTGTATATATATATATATATATATATATATATATATATATATATATATATATATATATATATATAAATAAAAATAATGTGTTATGCAATTGTATGCGTGTGTGTGTATGTATGTATGTGTATATATATATATATATATATATATATATATATATATATATATATATTTTAATCTCTCCAAACCCTACACACTCGTCAATTAGCCGACAAATTTAATTCCTTTCGAGATTTACTGTGGGATCAGGTGCAAAACTTTTAGCACCCCGCCTTTCTGGACATTCCGGCCCCTCTGGACGTCTGAAACGGCACTGTATCCCCCCCCCCCCCAAAGCATGATCCAGACACGAGACAAAAAAAAAAAAAAAAAAAAAAAAGGAAGGCTCAGTTTGATATATCGAGAGGATAGTATATATATATATATATTAGATATATATATATATATATATATATATATATATATATATATATATATATATATATATATATATATATATATATATATATATATATAAAAAACAACCCACGAATACTTTCACACATTGCACACGTCCATGTACAATATTCAAGGAGTCTCTAAAAGGCCTACTTGGCAAAAAACACAGTCATTAATACTCACTGGCGAAAACCCCGGGAGACGCCGGGGTTAAAGAGGACGCGGTCAGAGGGGAAACACTAGTTTTGCAGGCTTCAGGCATGGAGAAATGAGGATGAGTGTGTGTGTGTGTGTGTGTGTGTGTGTGCTTCGACGACCGCGTGACACTTTCGACAGCTACAGGCTCGTGGACGCGGGCAGTCGGCTGGTTGGTGGTAAAAAGGCACTAAGCGCTAGCCCTAGGCGACAAAAACGTACATTCGCTCATCTCTCACGTCTCGTTCCGCGTCTCCCTCCATCAAAAATACTTCTGTACAAAAATAAAAAAATATTAAAAAAGAGCGGGATGTGAGAGCTACTTTCAAGGACGAACGCTCGAGTGCTGGAGGAAGAGAAGGAAGCATGAAAAGGACAGAACACGCGCACACACACACACACACGACCAAGCCTGTAGCAAACCCCGAAAAGCAAGAGGATTGGCCGAGCAGCTTCCGGGACCGTCAGCGTTCCGACGGGAAGTGGCGCTCCGAATTCCCTCCTTCTCTCTGTCTCTCGCTTCCGGGGCCTCGCCGTGTTCGACGCGTCCGCGTAGGACTCCGATCACGAAGGCGCTTTTCTCTCCTCAGGATGCGCGCCCACCCTCACAGCCCGTTTGTGTGGAGAATGAGGGCAAGCTCCGCCCCTCCCCCCGCGGACCCGCCCCTCTTCCTGTCACGTGGCTGTGGCCTCGAGGTAGCTCTGCAGTTTGCGCACCGTCGACTCGTCCAGCGAGAACAGGTCGAAGTCAAACGTGGTGTTGGTCACGTTGAAGTGGCCCGTTTCCTCGATCAGGTTCACGATCTGCACAGCAAACACACACACACACACACACACACACAAGTTAAGTGTAATAGAAAACAACAACATTTGTTGACTTTTTGAACATCCCATTTGTCCCAAATTGGCTTTTTTAAATAAACCTCTGCTTTTCTGAGACGATGTCCCACAAAATTTTATGCAGATTTGCGGGTCGACGTTCACGTTCATCCCCTAGGGTCTTTAACGGGGCAGAGGGTCACAGCTGGAGATCTTCCACTCCGACACAAATTGGGGAAGGGGGGGGGGATGGAGGGATTACCATGCTGGAACAGGTTTTGGGTTTGCACCATACAATTGTGCGCTTCCAGCTTTGCGGTAATGGTTTGAAACAGGCGGGTGTCCTGATACTTTTGCACATTTGCAGGATTCTCCCCATTACCCCAGAAATCTCCACATTAGTGAATTTCTGACTGATTATTCTTTTTACATGTTTATTTAATTAAGAACAAGAAGTACTTTTATCTGTTTATAGTTACATAAAGGTGTTCCACACACACACACACACACACACACACACACACACACACACCTGCTGTAGGACATTTCGTTCTCTTAGTGCCATTAGTCTGCGATGAAGGTCCACTAATTCCTCTGTATACGCCTGAAAGAGAGAGAGAGAGAGAGAGGGGGAGAGAAAGAGAATATTAGTATTATTATATTACTAAATTAAGCTTTTTAAAAATAAATATATATATATATATATATATATAGATATATATATAAAAGTTATACTGTTTTGTTTTTTTTTAAAATTACTTTACAAAAAAAATTAATTTCACATTCCCATTAATATTTTAAAACGGTATTCTTTTGAGGGGTGTGTGTGTGTGTGTGTGTGTGTGTGTGTATATATATATATATATATATATATATATATATATATATATATATATATATATTATATATACATACATACATACATACACACACATACACACATACATACATACATACATACATACACACACAACACACACACACACACACACACACACACACACACACACAGGTTTTTACTACGAGGTGCGAGACTGAGGAATGGAACGTCAGGACTGTGATTTTGTCCTCATTGATCTTGTCCTGTATGCTAATTCTAACGAGTGCCCAGTCGCAGCCGAGTATGCAAATAATATGCAAATGAGCCTCACCTTTATATTAAAGAGTGAGAAAGATCAAATGCAGGGGGAAAACCTTTGTGTATAAAAAGTGTAAAGTGCTGAATGAAAAAAAATGTGGATTTACCCTTCCTACCTTGTCGTAGCCCTTCTTCAGAACCTTCTCCTGCCTCAGACACGGCTCGGGACTTTTCCTTCCCGTCACCTACACACACACACACACACACACACAAATGTGTTCGCGTGTAAGGAAGTCTTTATTTATTTTTTCTGTTTTGTTAATTGTTAACCTGTCACTCGTTCCCTCGCTCGTTAACCTTTTCCCCCCTCCTCCACTCACCTTGTTATTGTTGGAGACGGAGGTGTGTTTGGGCGCAGGGGGTGGGGGCTCGCGGCCTGGTCGCCGAGGTCCATCGCTGCTGTCGCTTTCGCTGTCTAGACTCAGCCTAAAGATGGGGGAGGGGGGGTCAGAGGTCAGAAGCTCAAACTTGCACGACAGGAGCTCTGGAGCGAGCGCCAAATCTCTGTAACCGACGTCGCGTATTGCGACACATGCTGAGCAAACAAATCTCTGCCTGGGGCTGGATAAGAGGCTCGACGCCGAGAGAGAGAGAGAGAGAGAGAGAGAGAGAGAGAGAGAGAGAGAGAGAGACGAGAGAGAGAGAGAACCTGGAGTCACGGTTAGGCAGGTTGTTCTTCACCGGCGTCTCATCGTCCGAGCTGCTGTCGTCTTCATCAGACTCCTCCGACTGCATGTCCTCCACCATTGAGCGCAGAGGCCCTGTGTGAACATCATCATCATCATCATCAAAGAGAAATGAAATGAAAGAGCCAGAATGATATTTATACAGAGGTGTAAAAAAATAAATAAATAAATAAAAAACATTAATAATTAATATAGTAGGAGATAGATATATAGATATATATATATATATATATATATATATATATATATATATATATATATATATATATATATATATATATATATATACTAACACACACACACACACATATACATACATACACACACACACACACACACACACATATATATATATACAAACACACGCATACACACACATATATATCTCTGTTTATAAAGATGCTTTGGCAAAACAATCATGCCATTTAAAAAAAGTACTTTAAATTGAGGAATACAGGAAAAAAAAACAAGTGACAGGCAGTGTAAGAATTGTGTAAGAGAGAAGAAGAAAAAAGGTGTGATAGAACGTGTAGATGTCCGAGTGTGATTTGTGTGTGTGTGTGTGATGTGTGTGTGTGTG
>JACRUU010000020.1:13734127-13736627 GCA_030449085.1 Kryptopterus vitreolus
ATCAGAAATTTTGGGGTTTAATGGGAAATATCTAGAAACACAGAAGCGAAAAGAAACAAAGCGTGTTTTTTAACACCAGGCTGAAAAGTACAAGGTTTGTTTTTATTTAATTCCCCCCCCCCCCCCCCCCCCCTCAAACAGAAACGCTCTGGATATTCGCGTCGTATATATACGACGGAACCCGACCCGATATATAGGAACCCGACCCGAGCTCTTCATTAACCTCCTCGTTGTCGAGCTGCAGCGGAAGGAAGCGGCGGTGATAAGAAGCGCAGGATGAAACCCGCGTGGACGTGCGTCTCAAACCAGTGCTGAGCTTATCACCACTCACAATCTCCTCTTTCCACTCAAACAAGCTCTCTGTGTGTGTGTGTGTGTGTGTGTGTGTGTGTGTGTGTGTGTGTGTGTGTGTGCGTGTGAGAGAGAGCGTGTCATTTCAGGGGAGCTTTTACACACACACACAGAAAATACTTCAATATGTGGGCAAAAGGAAGAACCTATGACCCTGAGAGAGAGGGGCGGGGGGGGCTGTGTGAAACAGATGTGTGGGAGGGAATGTGTGAGCAAGACAGAAAGAGAGAGAGAGAGACAGACAGAGAAGGGGGGGGAGGGGAAGTAGAAGAAAGAGAGAGAGAGTAGAAAGACGCTGCACTCACCTTGTTTTTAAAGTAGACTTCGATAGGCATTAGAAATCCCGCGTAGCCCGACTCTTCTACTTTATACGGCGGCTCCTTACATACTGCAATCGAACACCAAACACACACACACACACACACACACACACACACACACACACACAATCAGCCCGCTGTTCTCCATTTCACAGATCACCAGCGCTCACCTTTGCCCCGCGGCTCTGTGGTCGTCTGTCCTGCAGAGTTTAGTTACAACCTAATCTAATACACCCGACTCAAATATTCACACACTGCTGAGGTCTGACACAGATGTACATGTACATATGTGTGTGTGTGTGTGTGTGTGAGAGAACGCACAATCGTATTGACATGTACTTACTCAGACCATGGGACGTCTACCAAAACATGATGGTGAATCGCTATGACAGATGAAATCCTTCTTAACACCATGTTCATAGCGAAAGTCACGTTTAGCTACACAAATACATAAAAGTGTTTATAAATGTTTAATGAAGCCTAATAAAAGATATTCTGGATAAATAGTTCCTCTCGGCACTACGTGACTATGCGCTGGAGAGTGGCGGATATAGCACCATGCAGATTAACATGGCGGAGGCACCTTTCCCGCTACAAAAAGGACCATGGCGTTCGACCGTATCCACCGTATCGTATTTCTTCTAGAGCCGGGCGATTAATCGGCATAATCGATTAATCAGATTGTATGGTTTATGGCGATTTGTGTGTGTGTGTGGGGGGGAATCGATTTTACGATTTCACTTCGTTTTGTGACACGTTACACTTGCTACACTTCGCTCTTCGGCGAATCCGAAGAGCTCGTTTTGCGAAAGGGGCGTGGTTTCATAAGGGTTTGCAACTTCAGATGTGCAACAAGACAAAGCCACGGTTTGACTTACGTTTGAGGTAATTAAAGGACCACGTTGTTGAATAGGGAGCTGTGCGTGTGTGTGGCGCTAAACATCGACAAGCAAAAAACCCCAAAACGCAGATTATAAATGGGTATAAATTGCGGACACGTTTTCTTGCTGTACCCAAAATCGAATTTTGTCTTAAAAAAAAAAAAACAAACAAAAACAAAAAAATAACAACAAAAAAAATGGAGATTTACTTTATGTTGTATCACCTGTACCTTGCACTGAGCGGAACTCGTAAAGAGCGGTATCGAACGCTACAATACAACAATACGACAGCATCCACCAGCACTACTCTTTCGTATTTCAAAATATCTGGCTACACCACTGGAGGCCACGCCCCCTTTCAAAGTGCATGACACAGGCCACGCCCCGTTTCTTCCTTGTATTCAACATGAAGTTGTTAAGATATACATGCGCCGTGTGAAGAAAAAGGCGTTGGGAGAACACACTCGTGTGCACGCGCACTCACACACACACACACCTCTCTTGGGCTTGGGGAAGCTCTCGTGAAGGCGGAAGATGACTTTATCTACAAAGTGCTGGATGTCGCTGTTCTCGGGGCCTCGCACAAACACCATCCAGTCGTGCGTGAAGCCTTCCGACGTGGCCTTCTTCCGCAGTTGAGCGCGGTGGCCCAACTCCAGCTTCACCTGTACGGTGCACTACAAATCAACACACAATTCATTATTCACACAATTCAACATGCACTATTCAAAATGTAGTTAATTTCAAGATACAGAATAATAAACATCCTTTTTTTTTTTTTTTTTTTAATAACTTACTATAACCCTCTTTGTATAAATGCAATTAACAAAAATGCTCCATGTTGCTTTATGCAGATTTGATCTAGAATTGTTCATAAATCCTAATTTGATCAAATACACAATTTTGCCTCTTTTACTAAAATGCTGAAAGACGCAGCGCTGATTTTAA
>JACRUU010000020.1:13739127-13759127 GCA_030449085.1 Kryptopterus vitreolus
GAGTGAATGTTATTCAAAAGGCAAACGGGGACTAAATATGGAATGGGACCTTCAAAAAAAAGGTGTGTGTGAGTGTGTATGTGTGTGTGTGTGTGTACCGTGTGCTTCAGAAAAGCATCCTGACTTTACCAGAACCTGTTCCGCTCCTAAACCACCGCCTTTACATTGAATCCCTGAACGAAACCAGGAGCTGGAAAGTGGTGTTTACAGAGAAAAGAAACTCTGTAAGATACCACAGAGGGGCCAAAGCACAAAGTCCTTAAAAGTCATATGTAAGCGCCTTCAAATCCAGCTTTGAACCCGAAAGCAAGACTCGTTTCAGAGCGCTCGACTTTGCTCTGACCTTGACCCTGGTGAAGTGACTTTCAGTACGAAATCTAAAACGAGTCCCAGTACGAATATTTCTGAAAGCTAATTAGTTTTTCCCCCGCTCCGCACAAAGTGTGAACAGAAGTGATTTTTTTGATCGTTAACGTTCATCCGCCCGAAAGAAGCAAACGAACCAGAGTCGCACTGCTTTGTCCGGGCGCGGCCCGAGCCGTCCTTCGTGGGCCGGAGCGCTAATCCCGGAGATGAAAGATCAGGAAGCCTTCTGTGAAGAGCGGTGGATTAAACAGGAAGAGATGAAACCAGACACTGAGGACATTGAAAGCTTTAAAGTGTTGCCATGTGGGATGAGAGAGCGAGAGAGAGGAGGGGGGATGGGTTTGATGCTGGACTGAACTCAGAGTGTTGGTTTCTTCCTGATAGAAACACCTTCATGTCAGGAAAGAAGACCTGACATGGTAGTTAGTAAAGATTCGCATGTGCATGTGTTATTTCTTCGCGATAAATCCCAGCTTGTATGGAAGCTTGGGTCAGAGCGCGGGGTCAGGCATGATACAGCGGCCCCTGGACCACAGAACGTTAAGGGCCTTGCTCAAAGATGACGGCGTGGCTCGAACCCAGGACCTTCTGATCAACGCCTTAAAGCGCTGAGCTACACGTTCCTTGCAAAAGTACCGGGACAAACGAATCGCTTCGGATTGTTTTTCCCGAAGGTCTTCGTTTTGCGCGCACACACACACACACACACACACACACACACACACACACACCCTCAGTGCAACTGGAACGCCATCCATCCATCTCCTACCACTTTATCGCGGGGAGCCTGTGTTATCCCAGGCGTCTTCGGGCATCAAGGCCCATCGCAGGACACACACACACACACACACACACACACACACACACACACATTATACTACTAGTGACAATTTTCCATGGTGCCAATCAACCCCACCGTGCATCTTTCTGGACCGAGGGTAACCAGAGGAAAAACCCCTGAGGCACCGGGAGAACATGCACACACACACATGGTGAAGGCGGGATTCGAACCCCCGACCCTTAGGCGAACGTGCTAACCACTATTCCCCCCTTCCCCCAAACAAGGAAAATATAATGCGTTTTCGGATCACGTATCTGTATGGACGTGACCTCGGGTGACAGGGTGTTAGTAAAGTCTGGTAGTGACGTCGGTGAGGAGGAGTGGAGCGCAGGAAGGGTTTGGGCTCCTCCCACAAAGGTGCTCAATAGGGTTTATTGCTTTATAGCAGAAGACCAGGGTCACGCCGGAGCGGGGATGGCAGCAAGTTCATCGCCGGGTGTTCCAATACTTTTGGAAGGGGTTCGAAAACTCTTGCTTGTACAAACAAATGGAAACGGCAAATCGTCACCTCCAGACGACGTTCGTGCGACGGAGACCTGTGTACGCGCCGTTTTCCTTCCTGACCGCCTTCCGAACGCGCAGGTGTACGCCGGTGGTTGTACGCGCAGCGCACCGAGGACGCCTCGAACGCGAGGGGCCGTTTTAACCTCCCCCCTTCTCCCCGCAGACATCAAAGCCAACATCAAAAGGGGGGTAGGGTTTCTACAGAAAACCTACAGATACGCTTTTCATTCACCATCTCCATCTCTACAGCTACGACCTGCTACATCTGACGGCACCAAGGCGTGATTCGAAGCGAGGCGCATTTCACGACTCCTCGAAAGATGACGTCTCAAACACACACACACACCCAAAAAAAAAAAAAAACCGTTCCTGTTGCACCCTGAACAACTGAAAGCGAGACGACTGGGGTGGATCAGACGGATGTGACACGATGCTGAGAAACTCACAGAAGGTCCTGCTTGTTAACTTTAAAGCATTTAAATCTGGCATTTTGTTTATCCAATAACAAAACAAAACACACTGTAAGATTCGCTTTCAGAACACCTACAATAACAACAACAACAACAACCTTCTGCAAAAATGTTCCAACAGATCTTTCAAAAAGTGCGCCTGTTCAGGACAACACATCACCAGGGCAAAAGTATCGGGACACCCGACTTCTCCAGCCAGAAGTGCGTTGGACCCAAAAGTGCACAAAGCCAGAGATCTGCTTTACAAGGGTCGGAGAGGGAGGGGGGTGAGCGGAACGTCGCTATGTCCCGGAAAAGTGGAGGAAAATGTTGTACGGGATGTATAGAAAGCACCTTCCGATTTCAGAGGTCCACACACTTTCATTCCTGATATTACAGGATTAATTCCTGGGGTAGAAGGTGATGTTGGAATGGTCAGGAATACCGCAGGACGTTAACGAAGAAGCAATAACCTTCCCTTTTTAAAACAAAACTTGAATGGTCAACTCTAAGGAGCACGGTGGTTTAGTAGTTAGCACGTTCGCCTCACACCGCCAAGAGTCCGGGTTCGATTCCCGTCTCGACCATGTGTGTGTGTGTAGAGTTTGCATGCTCTCTCCGTGCCTCAGGGGGTTTTTTCTCCGGGTTTCTGCCCGGTCCAAAAACATGCATTGTAGGTTGATTGGCACCTTGGAAAATTGTCCCTAGTGTATGAATGTGTGAGAGGATGTGTGTGTGTGTCCTGTGATGGGTGTATCCTGCCTTAATACCCATAGACGCCTGAGATAGACACAGACTCCCCGTGACCCGAGGGAAGATCGGATAAAGCGGTAGAAGATGAATGAATGGTCAATTATAGATTTGAGGAAGAATTTAATGCTATATAATATATATACATATATATATATATATATATATATATATATATATATATATATATATATATATATAAACACACACAGATAGATGGATATATACACAAATAGATAGATAGATAGACAGATAGATAGAAACAGACAGATAGATACACAGATATACAGATAGATATATATATACACAGACAGATAGATATATACACAGACAGAGAGATATGATGGATATATACACAGATAGATATGATAGATAGATATTTACACAGACAGACAGATATGATGGATAGATATATACACAGATAGATAGATAGATAGATAGATAGATAGATAGATAGATAGATACACAGACAGATATGATAGATAGATACACAGACAGATAGATAGATACACAGACAGACACATACAGACAGAGATATGATAGATATATACACGATATAGATAGATAGATATGATAGATAGATACACAGATAGATATGAGATAGATACACAGATAGATATAGATAGATAGATAGATAGATAGATAGATAGATACACAGACAGATATGATAGATAGATATATACACAGATAGATAGATAGATACACAGATAGATAGATACACAGACAGATATGATAGATAGATAGATATATACACACAGATAGATAGATAGATAGATAGATACACATAGACAGATATGATAGATAGATATATACACAGATAGATAGATACAGACAGATAGATACACAGACAGATATGATAGATAGATATATACAGACAGATAGACAGATAGATAGATTATTCCTCTCAATAGGAAATGCAAGCATTTCAAAACAATTGCGCATTAAAAAAAGACAACAACCCATAACAGCGCCGCCGCCTCCGTAGTGCACTACAAAAGCGGGACTGATTTGGGACGCGGCCTCGCTTCACACACAGGAATTCCACCAAATAACGCTTTTGCGACCCATCAAGGAAATCACGTTTCCCAGGCGAACTTTGATCCGTGCACGCGTTTACATAACCTATACTCTATACATATATATATATATATATCTATATATATATAATATATATATATATATAATATATCTATATATATACAATACATTGCACAAAGCTGTCAAGCATGCATATATATATATATATATGTTTAAATAAAATAAACAAAATAATGGAGTATTAAAAAAAAGGAAAGGATAAAGCAAAAGCCGGCTCACAGCGCGTGTAATACACTCGGGTTTATGGGTTAAGATATTTTATGGTGTAAATATTGTTATTATTTTATACAAAAATAAA
Source organism: Kryptopterus vitreolus (assembly GCA_030449085.1). Classification (NCBI taxonomy): domain Eukaryota; kingdom Metazoa; phylum Chordata; class Actinopteri; order Siluriformes; family Siluridae; genus Kryptopterus; species Kryptopterus vitreolus. The sequence goes on from JACRUU010000020.1 coordinate 13,743,434, forward strand.
AAATATTGTACACATTGACGCCGTCAGTTGTATCGCGTTCCCCGGGCCAGGCCGAGACACAAGGCGAAAAAGCTGCACATCTCGTGTTTACATGAAGACATTGTGTGTGTGTGAGAGAGAGAGTGAGATGAAGAGAGAGAGAGAGAGAGAGAGGGGGGGTTGTTCGGAGAGCTAGCATGCTAACACGGGTGTCTGTAAACGCGTCCGAAATGCGGGGTTTAGCGGCTAGACATTGCCGGACAAGGAAGGCGCTCGGATTGGGCTGCAGGGTGTGTGTGTGTGTGTGGTGTGTGTTGTGTGTGTGTGTGTGTGATTCCTTTTCACTCAGCAGTCCATTACATTACACCCAACCCCGATGCACAGACCAGTAAATTCTTCCTTTTCTTTAAAAAGAAAAGAAAGAAAGTGAAGAAAAAGCCCACCGGGCCTGCGTCCTTTATTTACCTGATCCTCCATGATCCCGGACTCGCCTGGTCGCCGTGTTTATTTACAGAAGCCGTGCTTTCTCAGGCCGTTGTTCCTCCCGACTCATTGTGTGTCAGTTTCAACCCCCCGGAAAAAAAAGAGAGAGAGAGAGACAGAGAGAGAGAGAGAAACCGGAAGCTAGGCGCCGCCATGTTCTCCCCTCCCCTTTCTTTTTTTTTTCCCTCGCCCCGCTCTCTTGTCAGTTCCAGCTAAGCTAACCGCTTTACAAGACAGCGCGGCTGGCGAATCAAAACGGAGCATCTTTGAACTTCAGCCAATCGCGTGATTCCGAGGGAGGGACTTCCTTACTTCGGGGGAGACCGGGCTTTAGGAGGGATTGCCCGAGTTAACTGGTTTTGCGGGTCAGTTTCAAATATGTTTCATAAGCCCTACGTAGGTGCACTCGGTAGAGCCGGGAAGAATGCGTTATGGTGACTAGTTAGTGCTAGAGGCGAAGAAACAAATGGGCATTTAGGACGTCACCGCGGGTTATATAGCACGCGTGCGGCAGGTTTTGAACGTCACTTTGTAGATAATATAATATAATATAGAATATAAGTAATATAATATAATATAATATAATAATATAATATAATATAATATAATATATATAAATAATATAATATAATATAATATAATATAATATAATAATATAATATATATATAATATAATATAATATAATATAATATAATATAATATAAATATAATATAATATAATATAATATAATAATATAATATAATATATAATATAAAATATAATATAATATAATATAATATAAATATAATAAATATAATATAATAATATAATATAATATAATATAATATATATCTCCTTTCCTCTCCTCTCCTCTCCTTTCCTTTCCTCTATCCTCTAATATTCTATATATCTATATCCTATATCTGCTATCTCTCTCCTTAAATATTAATATAAATATACTCAAATTATAGTACAATCTAATATAATATAATCTATTACAATATACTATAATCATAGTATATATAGTACAATATAATATAATATAATATAATATAGTATAATATAGTACAATATCCTATAATATAATATAATATATCCCCTAAATATAATATAATATAATATAGCTCCTAGTATAATATATTAACATATCATAAATCTAATATAGTAGTCTAGTATAATATATTAACAATTATATAATATAATAAGTATAGCCCCCTCTCATATCGTCCCCATATAGTCTAAATATAGTAATAGTATAAATAGTACATATATAATATTATAATATAATCTAGTAATATAATCTAGTATACGTATAATATAGTATAACTAGTAATTATAATATACATATAATAATATAGTAATACAATCTCGAGTAATAATCTAATATAATATATATATTATTTATTTATTTCTGTTTTTCCCCCTGGCTTGTTGTTTAAACTTTAAACATAACATATATATAATATAATATATTAAATATTATACTACAATTTTATTTTATTGTATATAGTAGTACTACACTATATAATATAATATATTATATTATATTATATTGCATTATATTTATGCTCATTTTACTCCCTTTTCATCCCCAAACCATCAGGTTTTCATAATGTTATGTACATTAAATTTCTAATCATTCATCTTTAGTACATTTACATGTTAAGGTTAATACCATATACTCGCCTTGCCTTGTGTTTCAAAATTAATTATTATTATTATTAATTAATATCATTGGACGATTAATCATCAGTTCAGGAGCAAAAAAGATATCGTTAAAACGAATGAAAAAGAAATATACAATAAAATGAAATCTTTTTGCATTTGTCACACTTTGTATATTTATACCCCAGAGAACCAGGAAATCCTTCAAACACAAGTTATTATTTATGTACATGTAGTGCTGCGGTTCTGCCTCTGATACCCCTGGTATAACCGGCTTCAATAATCCTGAATACAAACACTGGCACCAAATAAATAAATAAATAAATCTGAAGTCTAAATCTCTGGCCTGTGGAGTGTCTCTTACTGGACAGATGACCGCTGGGAGAAGCCTTTAAGAGGACTTTAGGGGATTTTGGAGCCTTCAGCAGATGGGACGTGATCCCAGACTCGGTGATCTGGCATGGAAATCAAAGCTGGGGATCTGCACAATGCAGGACGAGTCGCCGAAATCTGCTTAGGCCTGCAGGCGTCTCCGCGCTCTCCTGCGCCGGCAGGCTGTTCTGACTCAAACAGCAGGAGCGAGAGGGTTTATGTCGCTGCTGGAGACCCTCAGGACGAACCGTGTATGTGCAAGAGAGAGAGAGAGAGAGAGAGAGAGAGAGAGAGGAGGAGAAGAGAGGAAAGCTGGATGGGGTTCCCTCTCCTTTTCTCCCTCACGCTCCTTTAATCCTCCCGCTGAGACGCCTGTATTTAGTAACTCGTTTATTCGCGGCAGGACGTCGGGCCCCTGACACGCTGCTCACTTTTCTTTTCTTCTCCTGAGCTATAAATTAGGAATATTTGCATTCGCTGAAAGGAGGAGGAGACGAAGGAGGAGGAGAAGAAATGCATTTCGAATGGCCTTTAAAGTATGACAGAGCGTCCTTCTTTCATTCTTTTATATATATAAATATATACAAATAAATAAATATGTAATAATTTGTAAGGAAACATTCATTTCAAGATAAGTAAATAAATAAATAATTAAATTAAATAATTTTAAAAAATCAGGAGGGGCACGGTGGGTTAGTGGTTAGCACGTTCGCCTCACACCGCCAGAGTCCGGGTTCGATTCCCATCTCGGACATGTGTGTGTGGAGTTTGCGCATGTTCTCCACGTGCCTCAGGGGGTTTTTTCTCGGGGTTCTCCGGTTTCCTCCCCCGGTCCAAAAACATGCACGGTAGGTTGATTGGCACCTTGGAAAATTCTCCCTAGTGTGTGAATGAATGTGTGTGAATGTGTGTGTGTGTGCCCTGCGATGGGTTGGCATTCCATCCAGGGTTGTATCCTGCCTTAATGCCCATAGACGCCTGAGATAGACACAGACTCCCCGTGACCCGAGGGAAGATCGGATAAAGCGGTAGAAGATGAATGAATGAATGAATTTTAAAAACCTCCAGGGTCCGGGTTCGATTCCCGTCTCGGCCATTGTGGAGTTTGCATGTTCTCCCCGTGCCTCAGGGGTTTTTTCTCCGGGTTCTCCGGTTTCCTCCCGGTCCAAAAACATGCACGGTATGTTGATTGGCATCTTGGAAAATTGTCCCTAGTTTGTGAATGTGTGTGTGTGTGTGTGTGTGTGTGTCCTGCGATGGGTTGGCATTCCATCCAGGGTGTGTCCTGCCTTGATGCCCATAGACGTCTGAGATAGGCACAGACTCCCCGTGACCCGTTTATTTACCTCCTCATTTCTTCCTCCTTCAGTCTTGCTTTATGTCTCGTTAGATCTCGCATGTCTGGCGTTGAGGACGTTCATCCGAAGTACTTATAACGGAGCAGGTAAGGATTACAGGCGCAGCACTGGCAGCTTGGTGGTGCGGGGATTTGACCACATGACCATCTGATCAGACATGCAGCATTACTGATGGTGGTTTATCAGTTTAATCCAGCACAAGTGAACTTCTGTTCATTCCACATGATTCATCTCAAGACCGAAACGTCTCCATGACCGTCGTCCAGATTGAATACTGACTGAAAGGTTGATGGTTTCAAATTACCATGATGCTACTGTTGGGCCCTTGAGCAAGGCCCTTAACCTTCTCAGCTTTTTCATGGATGGTTCTGCACTCTGCATCCAGCTTCCTAATAAAGAATCACACTGTACTGTGATGCAAGGAAAACCCTTTCTTTCTTTCTTTCTTTTTTCTTTCTCTCTCTCGTTAACTTTTATTCTTTCCTTTCTCATCAGTACTTATTTCCTTCATTCCGCTTTTCTTTCTTTCTTTCTCTCTCTCTCTCTTGTTGACTTAAAATTTTTCTCCCTCCCTCAGTACTTCTTTCCTTCCTCCCCTTTTTTATTTTCTTTCTTTCCTTCCTTCTCTTGTTTTCTCTCTCTCTCTCTCTCTCTCTCTTGTTGACTTTAATTCTTTCTTTTCCCCTCAGTACTCCTTTCCTTCCTTCCTTCCCTCTTTCTTTCTTTCTTTTTCCTTCATTCGTTCCTTTCTTTCTGTGACTTTAATTCTTTCCCTTTCTTTCTTTCTTTCTTTCTTTCTTTCTTTCTTTCTTTCTTTCTTTCTTTCTTTCTTTCTCTCTTTCGTTGACTTAAAATCCCCCCTCAGTACTTCTTTCCTTCCTTCCTTCCCTTGTTTATTTATTTTCTTTCCTTCTTTCTTTCTTTTTTCTCTCTCTCTCTCTCTCTCTCTCTCTCTCTCTTTCTCTCTCTCGCTCTCATTGACTTAAAATCCCCCCTCAGTACTTCTTTCCTTCCGTCCCTTGTTTTTTTTCTTTATCTCTCTCTCTTTGACTTTAATTCTTTATTTCCCCCAGTACTCCTTTCCTTCCTTCCCTCTTTCTTTCTTTCTCCTGTTGACTTTAATTCTTTCCTTTTCCTTCCTTCGTTCCTTTCTTTCTGTGACTCTTTCTTTCTTTCTTTCTTCCTTCCTTTCTTTGTTGACTTGAAATGAAACTGCAATTTATTTAATTTTCCATAATTGGAATGTATTTAGTGAACGAGAGCGAAATTCTAACAGCAAACGTGTAAAATATAATATGTTCACAAAACAGATATTAAACTTACCTACAAGTTGTACACAAACTTCTATCGATAATGTTCATTTATCATCACGCTTTCATTTATTAGTAATAAAAATACTCCATAAACATTAAATTCCGGTTGTCATGACTCGTCATGCACTTTATTATTCCAATACAGTGCTGAATATTTATATATTTATACACACTCATGTAAATAAAACATATGTTTCGTGTAAACAAATTCATTCCTGAGTAAATTAATTCCAGTGAAAGACTATACCAGACTTAAACACCAGGGCGGCGCCAAAAACTGGCGAAAAGCCCAGGATTGGCCACCCAAAAACCATGGCATGTCATTGTGTAAGGCAAAAATGTCTCTCCTGGGCAGAATGTTGCCATGGCAACGCACCAGCATTAAATCTTTTTTTCGTCATTCATTCATCTATTTTTTTGTAGACACTAAAAAGATAAAAAAGAGCGAGTCCCTGTTGTAAAAAAAATCATTGGAGGAAGGAAACCAATGTGAACAGGGCGCGTTCTGGCGCATCACTTCTACCAAGGGTTTCTCTCGTGCTTTCCCACAGGCGAGTTCGTCAAGGTCGGAAAACCCCAAATCATCAGTGTTTTTTTTTTCTCTTTTTTTTTTTGGATACATTTTGCTTTGGGATCACGAGATATTAAAAAAATCTCCTTCTCTCTGATAGGGCAGATGTTTTATCCATAAAAATAATCTCATCACCAATCATGTGCTCTTTCACATCTGTAACGGGACCCGAAACAAACAAACAAACAAACAAAATAATTCACCGATCTATCAGCGAAACATACGCCGGGTGCCCAATCAATATTCAAAATACCAGGATTTTCCTTTCAGGCATTGTGCATATTAGTATTCTAAATAGTCTTAAAACCAGCCATCAAAGTGATTCATTCATTCATTCATCTTCTACCGCTATATCCTATCTTCCCTCGGGTCACGGGGAGTCTGTGTCTATCTCAGGCATCTATGGGCATTAAGGCAGGATACACCCTGGATGGAATGTCAACCCATCACACACACACACACACACACACACACACACACACACACACACATTCATACACTAGGGCCAATTTTCCAAGGTGCCAATCAACCTACCGTGCATGTTTTTGGACCGGGGGAGGAAACCGGAGAACCCGGAGAAAAACCCCCTGAGGCACGGGGAGAACATGCACAAACTCCACACACACATGGCCGAGACGGGAATCGAACCCGGACCCTGGCGGTGTGAGACGAACATGCTAAACACTAAACCCACCGTGCCATCAAATTGATTCATATAAAACAAAAACAAAAAAAAATGCGATCCGTGACACTCTGGCTGTGTTTCGAGTAAACTTCATCTCATCTTCTCAAGGAAGACGTTTCAGAATGTAATAGAAAATACTAAATGTGCACACACACACACACACACACACACACACACACACACACACACACACACACACACACACACACACACACACACGAATAAAGGAGTCCTGATCATGCTGATACATTGACAAGATCATGAACATCAAGTCTTGCAGGATGCACAGTGAGGCAGCAAAAATAAAAAAGCCCAAAACAAAACAAAACAACCATCTCATTCATTCTTTACAAAACCTCACTTCTCATCCTCTTATCTCACCCTCTTCTCTCTCTCTCTCTCTCTCACTCTCTATTTCTCAGTTAGCAGTTTTTCTGCATCTTGGGCGACTTGAGGACGATATAAGGCAGCCCGAGAGCCCAGTTGTCCCGAGGCCAGTACTGCAGGTCGGGGAGAGAGTACGGGATCTCCAGGTTGGCGTCGAGGTAGGCGATCAGCGTGCTCCCGTACGCCGTAGCGACCACGATCAGGATGTGCCTTCCGTTACCAAACACAGAGAAGTAAACAGATCAGTCACAACAACAGAAATTTGTTCAATATTGTTTCTCAGTAACATCATTTTTAAACATTATCAAAAATGATTTTTTATTTTTTGTAACATTACAGAACATTAGCAATGGTGGTAAAAGTATTCACACTCAGGAAGAAGTATAGATATTAGTGTTTAAAAAGACTTCTGTAGACGTTAAAGTCAAGATTTTTACTGAAATAAAAAGTGTTAAAGTACTGGTTTCAAAAGTATAAAAGTAATGTTACGGGGGGAAATGCCTTTAAGGACAAACGTTTAGGGTGCACTCATCGCTAATTATTATATTCATTCATTCATTCATCTTTTAACGCTTTATCCGATCTTCCCTCGGGTCACGGGGAGTCTGTGTCTATCTCAGGTGTCTATGGGCATTAAGGCAGGATACACCCTGGATGGAATGCCAATCCATCACACACACACACACACACACACACACTCTCACATTCACACACACATTCATACCCTAGGGACAATTTTCCAAGGTGCCAATCAACCTACCGTGCATGTTTTTGGACCGGGGGAGGAAACCGGAAGAACCCGGAGAAAAAAACCCCCTGAGGACACGGGGAGAAACATGCACAAACTCCACACACACATGGCCGAGACGGGAATCGAACCTGGACCCTGGTGGTGTGAGGCGAACGTGCTAACCACTAAACCACCGTGCCTCTATATATATAGATATATATATATATATATATATATATATATATATATATATATATATATATATATATATATATATATATATATATATGATATCTTATTATATTCATTATAATAATTATATTATTTATATTCAAACGTCTCTCTACAGAACTGCCAACAGACAATAATACGTTACATTAAACATACATATAAAGCAGCTACAAATGATTTGATTTTATTCGACACGATGTAATGGGGAAAAACATATTATTGGTCATGTATTATCAAATAATGAAAGCATAACGCAGCTACTAATAATTATATATAAATACATTTTTCGCGACACAATGCACTCTTTTATTCCGATGTGCGTCTGTGTCTCTTCCCAGCCCGAGTATGTTTGTATTAGATATAAAGGGAGAATTTGCACCCCCTACTGTTCACACTAAAGCGGTGCATTATTTCCGGGACATTAATTCTGATATAGTATAGGAGATAGAGAGAGAGAGAGAGAGAGAGAGAGAGAGAGAGAGAGAAGAGAGAGAGAGAGAGAGAGAGAGAGAATACAGAGAGAAGGACAGTACAGTATATGAAAATAAGGTGCAGAAAAATGTAAAGAGAATAAAACAGAGCAGATCAGAGTAAAGTGCTGTTCAATAATAGTACATTATAGTAAGTGAAAGTAAAGTATACTAATTAGAGTAAAGTGGAAGTGATTCACTTCTTTCAGACCTTATTTCTATACTTTTCTTTTTTCCCCCCCATTTCATTCTCTTTCTTTCTTTTTCTTGTTGGCTTTAATTCCTTCTTTTCTCCCACACTGCTCTTTCCTTCTTTCACTCCCTTCTTTTCTTTCTTTCCCTTTCCTTCTTTCTTATCTATCTATCTATCTATCTATCTATCTATCTATCTATCTATCTATCTATCTATCTATCTATCTATCTATCTATCTATCTATCTATCTATCTATCAATACACAACTGTTCCTAAATTCACCAATAGGAGGCAGTGTTTCCCAAATTGTGGCGAAACATTAAAAGATATATATTATAGAATATATAATATAATATATTTATTAAACATATATATATATATATATATATATATATATATATATATATATATTATATATATATATTATGATATATATTATAAACATATATATATATATATATATATATATAAATAAATAATGCATGCATATATATATATATATAAAAATATAAATATGTGTATATATATACATACATACATACACACACACACACACACACACACACACACACACATACACACACGATCAGAGATGATCAGAGCAAAGTGTAAATGTGTGTGTGTGAGCAGCGGTTCGTACCAGATACCGTGCAGGTAACAGAAGTCAAGTTTTTGCCAGAAGCTGCAGCCGAATCGGTCGCTGATCCAACAGGAGATGGCGAGAACCCACAGGCCGATGGAGGCACGTGCCAAACGCAGAGCACGCTGATTCGTACAGCTGGGGAAAAGGAACGACATGAAATAAAATGTATTTTATATATATATATATATTCATTCATTCATCTTTTACCGCTTTATCCGATCTTCACTCGGGTCACGGGGAGCCTGTGCCTATCTCAGGTGTCTATGGGCATTAAGGCAGGATACACCCTGGATGGAATGCCAACCCATCGCAGGGCACACACACACACATTCACACACACATTCATACACTAGGGACAAATTTTCCAAGGTGCCAATCAACCTACCGTGCATGTTTTTGGACCGGGGAGGAAACCGGAGAACCCGGAGAAAAACCTCCTTGAGGCACGGGGAGAACATGCAAACTCCACACACACATGACGGAGACGGGAATCGAACCCGGATCCTGGCGGTGTGAGGCGAATGTGCTAACCACTACGCCACCGTGCCTCTCATAATAATAATAATAACAACAAATGTAATATTATGTATTCAGCAACACTCATGATTAGAGCAGCAATATGTAACTTTAGGGACTTTCCAGACACTGTAGGTTTGTAGCTTTAATAACAAATGTACAGGTGTGTATGTACAGAATATATCCTCATAGCAACATGAAGGCAAAAATTACAAAGCCACTTATTACTCATGATACGAGCCTACCTCTTTAGCAGAATACAAACGGAGTAGAGGATGTGCAGGGCGAAGAAGTTGAGGGCGTAGGCGTTGGCGGTGGGCTTGACGAACGACAGCAGCGTGGTAAAGACGGTGCTCACCAAGACCATGCGAGAAAACGCGGTTCTGCATGACAGATGTGCATTATTTCGGCTTTCAGCAGGATTCCACATCCGCTACATATTCAGATCCCAAAGCTGCCTTACATGCCACACTGGATTTCATACATTACTCCTGGACCCGAGTAACAGTACTAAATCTCATGCTTACACAGTGAATGCAAAACAAAAACGTAACTAAAAAGGCTCAAGTGTGTAAAATAAAAATCCCATAGTATTTGATTTCACATTAAACAATAGTCATTTATCTGTTTATGGATACAATTCAACATAGAACACGTATACAGCATATAAGACCTTCAATTATTCATTCATTCATTCATTCATTTATTCATCTTCTACCACTTTATCTGATCTTCCCTCGGGTCACGGGGAGTCTGTGTCTATCTCAGGCGTCTATGGGCATTAAGGCAGGATACACCCTGGATGGAATGCCAACCCATCGCAGGACACACACACACACACACACACACACACACACACACACACACACACACACACACACACACACACACACACATTCATACACTAGGGACAATTTCCCAAGGTGCCAATCAACCTACCGTGCATGTTTTTGGACCGGGGAGGAAACCCCCTGAAAACCCCCTGTCTATCAGCCTTTTAGCCTACCTGTCTATCTGCCTGTTAGCCTACCTGTCTGTCTGCCTGTTAGCCTACCTGTCTGTCTGCCTGTTAGCCCACCTGTCTATCTGCCTGTCCGAACAATTTGCTCGTATATAGAAAAAGGTGCTGCGTCTACGTACCTGTCTTTCACAAAAGAGGGAAAATGTTTACGGGGGAACCAGAGCGAGTAGCCGATGGCCAAAACCCAGAGGATGGACAGTTCATCCAGCATCTGCCCCATGAAGCTCAGGGTCATGTGGAAGTATATGGAGAACAGGCCTGGGGAGACGGGAGGGGGAGAGACAGGAAGTGATACACCAAAAAAATAAAAATAATAATAAAAAAACAGGTTGGGTAAACACGAGGCATATCATTCCCGGCGTTCCCTTCCGCTCGGAAATTCTTCTGGAATAAAGTTACCTGAACGTCACCTTTTCATCTTTCCGGACGGAGAGAAACCCGAGCGTCCCGTTTAATCGCTATTAAAATGGGGTGTGGTCACGTGGTCATGTGACCACACCAGGTGAGGTGATTGGTGCACTCACCCACGAAGATCATCATAAGCCACACCAGGTGCACGGCCAGGTTCCTCTCCCGAGCGTAGGGGTGCAGCAGGTACAGCATGATGGGAGCCACCACGAAGAAGATGAAGCTGCTCATCTGCACCAGAGAGAGAGAGAGAGAGAGAGAGAACATGTGATGAGGGGAAGAAAAAAAAGGGAGGACAAAAAACCTCCCTATTCTCCTACACCTTCACCTTCTGCTTCCTTTTATTCGTACTCGTCTCCGTATCCTTCACTTCCTCCTCCTTTTTCTCTCCTTCACTCCATCCATCACACCTTCCTTCTTTTTTTCCCTCCTTCATTCACCCCCCCTTTTTTTAAATCAGACTCTCTCCTTCACTCTCTGTTGCTTTTTTTGTAACTCTCTCCTTTTCCCTCACACTCCCTCCATCACTCCCCCCCTCGTTTGCCCGTCGCTCCATCCTTCTCTCCCTTCTCTTTTGAACTCTTTCACTGCCTCAATCACTCCCTCCATCCTCATCTTCCCTCACACTCCCTCCTCCGTTTCCCTTCACTCACTCGTACTTTTCCCTCTCACTTTACCCTTCACTCCCTCGTTCATTTTGTACTCACTATTCACCATTTTCTCCCTTTCCCTCCCTCACTCCCCTCACACTCCCTCCTTCCTCCTTTTTCCCATCGCTCCGTCCTTCTCTCCCTTCTCTTTTGAACTCTTTCACTGCCTCAATCACTCCCTCCATCCTCACCTTCCATCACACTCCCTCCATCACTCCCTCCTTCCTCCTTTTTCCCATCGCTCCATCCTTCTCTCCCTTCTCTTTTGAACTCTTTCACTGCCTCAATCACTCCCTCCATCCTCACCTTCCATCACACTCTTTCCATCACTCCCTCCTCTGTTTCCCTTCACTCACTCGCCCTTTTCCCCCTCACTTTCCTCTTCACTCCCTCTTTCTTTTTGTACTCACCATTCACCAGTTTCTCCTTTTCCCTCCCTATCTCCCTCTCTCCATCCTCATCTTCCCTCACACTCCCCCCTTCCTCCTTTTTCCTGTCACTCCATCCACCACTCTCTCCTCCTTTCCCTTCTCTTTTCAACTCTTTCACTCCCTCCATCCTCATCTTCCCTCACACTCCCTCCATCACTCCCTTTTGCACCCTCCTTCACTCCTTCCTCCTTTTCCCTTCACTCACTCATCCTTTTCCCTCTCACTTTCCCTTTCACTCCCTCGTTCTTTCTGTACTCACTATTCACCATTTTCTCCCCTTCCCTCCCTCACCATATCCTTCTTCTCCCTCTCACACTCTCCTTCGCTCCTTCCTTCTTTTCCCTTCATTCACCCATCCTTTCCCCTCTCACTGTCCCCTTCACTCCCTCGTTATTTTTGTACTCTCACCCCTTCCTCGTCTTCCCTCTCAATCCCTCCATCACTCCCCTCCTTCCCCATACTCCGTCTATCACACCCACATCCTTTCCCTGGACACTCCATCACTCCCTCCTGCACCTTTCACTCCCTCCTCCACTCCTTATCCCTTCCCTTTCCCTTTCACTTTATCCGTCACTCTTTCCACAGTTTTCCTCTCGCTCTCTCCTCCTTCTCCTTATCACTCCCTCCTTCCTTATAGCCTCTATCGCTCTGTTTACCCTTTCAGTCTTTTTCTTCAGGACATTACATATGCAGACTGAGTAAAAGGGTGTAGGGAGCAGGGTGCGGTTAGGAATGTGTCCATGAACCTATGCTTAAACAATAGAGTAACCTGTCAGACAGCCACTTGGCCTGGTTCCGAACTAATGCGTGCTCTGTATGTGTGTGTGTGTGTGTGTGTGTGTGTGTGTGTGTGGTGCAGTGCAAGGAAATCTTAATGCATGTCTGCCTTTAAGACACAATATTAAGATATGAAAGGATTATTATATGTGTGTGTGTGTGTGTGTGTGTGTGTGTGTGTGTTTGTGTGTGTGTGTATGCGTGTGTGTGTGTGGTGCAGTGCAATGAAATCTTAATGCATGTCTGCCTTTAAGACACAATATTAAGATATGAAATGCTTATTGTATGGGTGTGTGTATGTGTGTGTGTATGTGTGTGTGTGTGTGTGTGTGTGTGTGTGTGTGTGTGTGTGCACAAGTGTGTGTCTCACCGTGTTGAAGTACTCGACTACATTTTCGGAGTGTTTGTAGTTGCCCTCACACCAGTCCACTTCCGAACTCTCGTAAGAAAATACACCTGCCATTTTCTCGTTGGACAAGATGCCTGAGACACACACACACACACACACACACACACACACACACACACACACACACACACACACACACACACACAGGAGAGAGAGACCAATTATTAACAATGCATGATTTGATTTGTCTTTCTGCCTTTTTTATAATCATTTAATCAGGTAAATACAGTCACAGTAAATGGGTTGTTTTATATGAGAGAGAGAGAAGTGTGTGTGTGTGTGTGTGTGTGTGTGTGTGTGTGTGTGTGTGTGTGTGTGTGTCTGCATGTGTGAGGACATCCTCATCTTATTATCAGTTGAAATAAGATGCATTTTTTCTTTTTGCATTTTTTTTGTGTTCAAATTTCAGAGACAAATAAATCAAAGACCTCCGAGTCGAACTCCGTAAACAAAAACATAAACATAAACATAAACGCATCCAATTAAAGCGTCTGATTGGGGCAGAATTAAAGTCCACGGCTTATTCATCTGCATAATTTTGCATCATCGTCCTTCTTCTTAAATATGTTTATCAGAGACAACATGCATGTCTCAAGTGTAGAAACTGAAATGGTGTGTGTGTGTGTGTGTGTGTGTGTGTGTGTGTGTGTGTGTGTGTAAATCCAATTGAACCGCTTTTGATTTAGTGTACATAACAGCTTCACATTGCACCTTCTTCCTCGTGCACGCTTTTCATTTGGTCAAAAAGGATATTTATGAACATGAATTCAAGAAACAACAACAACAACAACAACAAATAAACAAAAACAATGCGGTGCTCAATCCAGTGCCAATCTGATGAACAAGAAGCAGTGATTAAATAAAGTCAGCTTCTTACCTCTGAGGAACGTGTCCATCACCTTCACCTTGTGTGAGTGTGTGTGTGTGAGTGTGTGTGTGTGTGAGTGTTTCAGGTAGCTTTATGTCAGAGTGGAAGGAGACACAAATGGATTATATGAAAGAAGAAAAAGGAAAGAAAGAAAGAAAAAAAAAAGACCCCAATCCTGTTAATCGGGTCCTGAGGTGAAACTGAGTGAGTACATTCCTGGCACTGAGGTACAGGTAAAACCTGTCAGTACACCTGCTGCAGCTCCGCCACATTACTACACTTAATTACCTACAAAACACCTCAAATACGCTTTTAATAATGAGCTTTTTTGTTGTTGTTTTTTTTAAATAATAAGCTTTTAATAATGCTTTTTTAAACACATCACCGCGACCGGAGACCGGAGCAGACTGCAGCCGCTGACTCCCCCCACTGTGACTCCTGCCGGTCCTCGCAAACACACCTGGCGCGCGCAGGGGCTGCACGCGCACGGGCTCGATGGCTGGAAGCGCAATGCGCACGCGCGAATCGCCGGATTTTCACAAACGAGTGCAAATTTATTGCACATTTACTTGTGTTATAGAGATCTCTAAATCAACACACACACACACACACACACACACACACACACACACACACACACACACACACACACACACACACACACAGGTATGCACACATAATATATACATGTGTGTGTGTGAGTGTGTTAATTTGTAGTCTATAATGATATTCTATGTTTTTATAACATTTATTTATTATTATTAATTGAGTATAGAATATGTTATATATTCATGAACATATGAATACATATATATATATATATTCATTCATTCATTCATTCATCTTCTACCGCTTTATCCGATCTTCCCTCGGGTCACGGGGAGTCTGTGTCTATCTCAGGCGTCTATGGGCATTAAGGCAGGATACACCCTGGATGGAATGCCAACCCATTGCAGGACACACACACACACACACTCACATTCACACACACATTTACACACTAGGGACAATTTTCCAAGGTGCCAATCAACCTACCGTGCATGTTTTTGGACCGGGGGAGGAAACCGGAGAACCCGGAGAAAAACCCCCTGAGGCATGGGGAGAACATGCAAACTCCACACACACACATGGCCGAGACGGGATTCGAACCCGGACCCTGGAGGCGGTGTGAGGCGAACGTGCTAAACACTAAACCACCGTGCCCTACATATATATAAACATATATAAAACATGAATTATACATTACATGATCTGGCCAAAAGTATCGGGACATCTGACTGATTATGTGTTTCTTCCCAGAAGACACAAAGAGGACACACAGTTGTACAGGACGTCTTTGCAGATTTACCTTCACCTCAACCACAAGACCCAAACGCACCACAAACGCACAAAGTGCTCACAAGGACACAACGCTCACAAACCTGAACACCGTGCTCATACGTGTGGAGCTCAAACGTGTCTCAGGTCTCCTGAATGATCCGATTCGGAAACATTGCATTCACACTCATTTGTGCACTCGAGGTGTCCTGAAAATACGTTTAATAAAAGGCTGT